>VZRE01011202.1:632021-676109 GCA_013396775.1 Cephalopterus ornatus | reverse complement strand
TTTTTGAAATGCGACTTCATTTTGTCCAGAACCTTTACATGGAGTAATGCTAAAGTGAACATTTTTAGCGTAGAGCTCAGAGAATTTTCTTAAACGTCAGTAATCTATTGTTTAAATGAACATCGGGATAGATAACACATGAGACATTTATCCAACAATTAAAAAAGCTGGCAGATCAAACTAATACTGAGTTCAAATCAGGCTCTGGCACACAAGACATTTGATATGTGCCTGACGGCCCAAGGGGTGTGGTACACATCTGTGTGTAATCAGAGGTCAGCAAGGCAGGGGCAGCCTGGCTGCAGCCATTCACTGGCTGTGGATCCGAACATTTAATCGGATTCAGGCTGGCACTAATGGGTAATTGCCACAAGGGGGATTCCTCCTTGAAGCGAGAATCAATGTGAGTCTGGAGCTGTAGAAGAAACTCTTTTTCCTCTGATGCTGAGTGTACAGACAAAGCGCAAGATGAAAGTCAGAAAGAAAGCATAAGAAGTGGGAAGATGAAAAGATCAGAGCCTGTGTATAAGGTAGGGAGGGGAATGCAGAGAAACATCAGAGAAATGTCTCCTGTGCAGAACTGCAGAAAGTACTTTAGAGAAACACATTAATTACATTTAACTTAGCATTGATTATCTTTGCCTTTGTCAGAACTTTGTATCTTAATGAGAACTCAAAGGGAAAGCACAAACTCTGGTCACTTAGCAGGAAACTGAACAAATTTCCTATTCCTAATTACACTGATTACATAAATTACATGAATTTCAAGTTGTGTTTTTAATTCTTGAATTACCATTATTTCATAGAGTCTTCCCAACCTGCTGCATCCATTGACATCAGATCTGCTTTCAAAAGAAGGTAACTTCAAACAGTGATGCCATGAAGCTCCTCAGTAATGGATACTGGTAGCATACACAGAACTTGTGTATCAAGTACTTTAAAAAACTTGTTTTGTAAATACAGATTAAAGAAGTTGGGATTCAGGGGAGTTGGTAGTGAGTAAAATGAAATAGTTACAACACACAGATAGTACATATGATATTAAATGCTCTATTGTGAAATTATGGTGTCACTGAAAAAGGAAAGAGTGAATATTTAAGGCAATTAAATGTACGTTTCTTCAGCAGTTTTAAAAAATGTACTTTCATTAACTAAAATATTCTACTGCACGTTTCCTGGAAGCTATCAGCTACAATATGGAAGATTCTGGACCCGTTAAAAGCAGAGAAAAAAATTCACATTGATTTCAAGAAGACAGGATCTGGCTTTATGTTACCTTACAATAAACACTAAAGGCCATCATTAATATATTACATCTATCTATATAAAATCTATAATATAATATACTATATTATGGAGAATGTAAGATAAAGCATTGTGTCTTAAGTTTTGTTACCTTTCTGATAATATAGCAACTCTAACCAGTATAGATGTCATCTTTATATGATGAAATATATAAAGAAATATACAGACATATTCAGAATGAAAATGTTGTACAAACAGAAAATGAATGCAGCTTGTTAATTTACAAGTAAAGCTGTAATTCCAAAGTACCTGCTTTTATTTAGAGGGGCTTAATTTAAAGAGAAAATGCAAAAGATATTACACTCAAGGTGCACTCCTTTCTTTAGCACATTTAAAAAAACCTGCAATAACTACTCTGCACAAGCAGATGAAGATATCTGAGTATTTTCTGATTTTCTAAGTAATATCTTGCATGCAGAATTCAGCATCATTTCAGTTAAGATTTGCAGTATTTTGCCCTTTTTACAAATATTAAGGGCATTTCTTTTGTCTATATTTGGTCTATGATAAGGCAATTGTGCTTAAGGTCATATTACAGAAAGAAGTGCACCTTCATAGAACTGTGATTCTATCTGTAAAAATATACAATGTCCTGTTTCTTCTTTTTTATCACCATGTCCTGTTTCATTGATGTCTCCGTTTTGAGAAAGGTTAAATCTAAATATAATGCTGTAAAGCGTAATGC
This sequence comes from Cephalopterus ornatus, assembly GCA_013396775.1. Taxonomy (NCBI): domain Eukaryota; kingdom Metazoa; phylum Chordata; class Aves; order Passeriformes; family Cotingidae; genus Cephalopterus; species Cephalopterus ornatus. Next base: position 674,119 of record VZRE01011202.1, on the reverse strand, counting down.
TTTGCAATCAGTATTTGACAGAGCTACGCATTCTTAAAAGCACCACCAAGCAATGCAAATCTTTGTTTTCTATTCGTAGCAAAAGATCAGCACAAGCCCTTTGTTTTTACACACATTCACTACAGAAATGAAAAACAAAGCTGGTTGTGTTGACTAGATCACGTTTGTTTGTGTTACTGAAACCTAACACAAACCTTGGCAAATTTATGTATTCAGTTACAAAAATTTGCCATCAGAGTATAATAAGAAACAATACAAACCTTTGTGTTATTTTTCACAAGTGCCTACGGAAACATAATTCATGTGAAAAAGGATACAAGTTTGTGTTGGTTTTATACAATTATTTGTGTGTCTGGACAGTGCTGAGTATGTGAGATGTGTAGATCGTTTCCAATGTGTGTTGTCTAAGTCTTCCTGTATTAAACAAAGATTTGGTCTTTTTCTATTAATAACAGCGGTGAAGGACAAGAGGATGCAGGAGAACTTGACTTTAGTGGTCTCCTGAAACGTAGGTGAGAACCAAGTGATGCAGTGAGCAGGTGTGGATTGCAAACCATTAGGTTCGCACACAGAAAGAGTCAGGTGTAGCATTAATAACTTCTTAAGAATTTTCTGTCCTTTCATATTTTTAATGTTCCTAACTATGATTTTCCTATTATAATATGCAAATATTCAGTTAATTTTATGCAGAAAAGAAACCTCAGATTTAAGTGCACTGGGAAAAAAAGTGAGCCACAACCTAAAGAGGCGAATAACATTTAATTCACTTGCTATTTCTTTTGTGTTTGCATGGAAGGCAGAGGGGGGGAAATTTCCTACACAGGGATGAGCAGTTCAGAAAATTGAGTCTGGTGCAAAAACAAAAAAACGGTATGGGTTAAATTTACCTCTTTTGGTACATTTAATTTGATTTTATAAGTATACTGATATGAAAAATCTTATATCACATTTTTAAGCCATAGGTATTAATTCTTTGTAGCTTTTAGTTTCAATATGTGCACACAAATGCTCAATCATGTTTTATTCAACTTTAATGCTTTGATGGAGAAAAACATGGGCACTTGTTTCTCTGGTTTGCTTTGAAAATCTGGTGTTATGATAGTTATATGTCCAGCTATTTCAGATCTTAAACCCACTTTAGTGTTTTACCAGGTTAAGACAAAATAGTTCATAATTTTTTTAAATTTATCACGGAAATTTTATATGCCATGGAAATCAATGGCAATTAACCACAGAGAACTGGAAAAGGAACTAAATCCTTTACCTCATCTACCACTTGCTCTGAAAGAGGAAAACTCAATATGCAGTATTAATTACATTAGAAGTTCACAACAGGCTCATTGGCTTTGAGGGTGAGGATAGCATTTAAGCAACTAAAGCAAACAGGAAAAATTGAAGAACAGGGAAAGAATTACCTGAGCCAATTCCAATCCACCAGGTCTTCGTTTTTTTAATCTTCTCATCCCTAACTAGGATCTTCAGTTTGACTTTTTATACACTAATACAACTTACCACGCCAGTTCTCATGACTGCATGTGGGGTATTTTATTAGCAACATGAGAGTTGCATGTAAGAGGTCTTGGTGTTTTTGTGGAAAGAGAAATGAGATTTAAGAGGCATTGTCACTTCACTAACAAGTAACTCATATGTTTTGTAAGATAAATACTGTATAGCCATATAAACATAGTATACCTATTGTGTGGTTAATGGATAAAGCAAATGTTTAGTTTTTAAACACCATTATTTGACATTGCTCAAATTGGTTCAGGCACTGAAATGCAACCTCACATTTCTGAGCTTAATTGAATGACATTGTTAATTAAGCCACATTGTGGATATTAATATCCATGTATGTGGATATTAACATCCATTATTATGAAGACAAATTGATGTTTTCATTCCAATTTTTTCAACAGGCAATGTTGGAGGTGCATTCCTTCTCTTTTGTATGGTTGTATGACCAAGGAAAGACCTAGAACTTTTCACCTTTGGTGCATACTACTTGAAACATGTTGTTTTTTTTTTTTAAAAAAAACCTAGATGCATGGAATCAATACACTATTTTCTAATTTCATGCTGGTTGGCAGGCAGAAAAACCAGTTCTTATCTCAGTAAGCCATTCTGTAACTGGTTACCCATTGTCAGTGCAATGGATCAGTAATGGCACTACATTCCAAAAGGCACAAGATCTCAAAAACACTCAAACATTTGATCTTCCAACAAAATGCACATTTTTAGGGTCAAGATCTGAAAGTGGTCTTGTGGTGAGATCAGTCTGCTTAGAAAACACCAAGCACTGTTTGCCCCCTACTCCCAGCACAGACTGCTGAGGTCTAAGAACAAAGTTTGGTTTGCTTTCAGTGTCAAAACTTGTTCTCCAGTAATGCTAGAGAAAAATGAGCCGGGAATTATCATTTCAAGCTGGTTGAAAATCAGGATCCTCTAACTGATCCCCATTCTCAAGCACTGCCTGATTCAAAGGGGTATATTATCTCGATTGCCACAGAGTGCACCTCTCCTTAGCACGGACAGGCATCGCGTGGCTTGTGGCCAGCCCTGGGAGAGGGGAAGGCACCCCAGGGGGTGTGTCAGCTTTTATATATGTTTGCAAGCTGGTCTCAACTTGCTGCCATGCAGAAGGAATCTCACTGAAATGCCAGTGTTCGCTGTACATAGTCACCCTCCAGAAAGCATGAGATAGAAGCAGATAAAAGTGACAGGAACAAAATATGTAATTATATACCTGAGATTGTGCAACAACAATTCTAAAATAACAATGAAAGTATTTCAAAGACTCCTCATGGAGAAGCTTTGTTCCTTTTCAAAATTACTCTGACGTATTATGAAAATTAATAAGCCTCATGGACTAAACAGCAAAGTGGTTTTCCATAGTTCCTCATCCAACTTAGAGATTCTCAGGGATCCCTAGTGCTATTTCTGTATATGTCAAAGAAAATCCTCTGTCAGACTCAATAGAGCTCATCTCTAACTGCGTCTCATTGCAAAGCTCAGTCTTTTTTTATTTCTCAAAATTTATTTTCTCACTCTGTTCTCAAACGTACTGATTTTGTTAGATCGACTAGATCAAATCAGAATGATAGTCGTCTGATCCTAGTGAATTTACAGGAAGAAAAATATAGATTTCTGCTCCAATTCCTGGATTGTTGTAGCAGTTCACTTTTTTAAGCTAAGCTGTAAATCTGAAAAATTATCATCACTGATTTCTCATTTAATGGTTGCCATTGTGATAATAATCATACTTCTCTTTATTGGTTGTCTTAGCCTGGAGTTGCAGATAGTAAATACAGAATCGAAACTTCTGTAAAGGTGATGCCCCACACAGGCCTCTGAAAACTTTTCCTGCTCTTAAGACTGGGATGCAGATCCATCCTTCAAGTCCAAGCTGGTGTGGAAATGTCCAGTTCCTACCCATATGACAACTTTAAGTCATGCTGAGAAGCACTGGTGTAACTATAAGCAGACACAGATTCCCCTGTATTTCAATGTGCTTTCATTGTTCATCCGAAGTAGCAGTTACAGGGATTCAGGGTTGAAAGCATTTTTGCATGATTATAACATTATGGGATTAGAGTCAGCTCTCAGAAGTGCCATAATAAATTGTAACTGATTCCACTCAAGTTACAGCAGATAAAACTGATTTAAGTGGGATTAGCCTGTATGCTATTATAGTACTACATTTTTGAAACTATATTTATTTTTTTTTAAGCAACGAAACAATATAAAAATCCTCATAACTGATTGTACCAGAAAAGGCCAAATTAAAACTTATATCCAAATTCTCACTCGAAGAAGTGTAAAGTAAGGTGTGAACATCATTCTGAGCTATTCCACTCGTTCTGAGCGAAATAAAAAAATAAGATGGCAGCCTTCAAATTTTGGTCAAAACATTTCTTTCTAACCTCACCATAGACTCAGCTTCACCTATTTTTATGGTGTGATAACCACTAACTCTTCACCCGTAATTTTATTTTGCTAATGTTAGGGAGATTAAACAACAAGAGGAAGAACCTGAGGTAGACGTGTGGGAACTCCTGAAGAATGCGAATCCCAGCGAATATGAGAAGATTGCTTTTCAGTACGGAATCACTGACCTGAGAGGAATGTTAAAGCGCCTGAAGAGGATGCGCAGGGAGGTGAAGAAGAGTGCAGGTATGGATACGGGAGAACATTCTTACGCTCATTAGTCAAACACAACCATCTACCTTAAAAACCCACATATGTTTCATTTCCACACAAGAGAACTTGTGCATTACAACTCAAGCCTCATTACTGCAGGGAGTTAATCAGAAAGCTGCTTTGTTCTGCTGTGGATAGTGTAAGCACCCTGTCCCATTCAGTGCTTACCAAAAGCGTCCCTCCCTCTCAGACAAAAATACTAGTTCCATCTGGAGCAATATCCCTCAGTTGTGTGGAACTGATCGAACAATATGGAAATTAGACTTTCAGCTATCATCAATATCTTCTGCTCTAAATAGAGGTCACTCCAAACACGTTGTTTGCTCTTCATAATTTCATTCTGCATTTAAACTACATTCCTTGGAAATCTTAGCTGTACTAAATACTCTCCACTCTGCACTGGGTGGAGATATTCAGGCCTGTCTTTCCCCATCTACCCTGCTGAATAGTATGAGTGGTGTAATTATATACAGAAATATAAATATCTGTTTCTATGTGTGTATATATATATGTGTGTGTGTGTATAAAATATATGTATATGTCACATAATACGTCTACACGTACATATAAATACTACACACTATCCATTATAATATTGTGGCTTCTGCTTGTTCCTGGACAGCATTTCAGAACTGGATGCAATATATATACATTTGCTGTTTCACTGGATTCCTGGAGGAGTCCCTTTTGTGTAGGTGAAGTCCTCCACAAATCCAGCTGTAATTCAGCTTCCTGATATACCCTCTCTCCTTAATCATTACCTCACGTCATAACATGTGTTATGCTACTAGACATTAATTTTTATTCATATTTTTCATTTGCTGGTATATTTGATTCAGGCCCCGTTGAGGGAGAGAGGAATGGAGTCAATGGGCTTTGGCTGAGCCACTGGGGCAGTTTTTGTATCCAGTAAAGCTCCCTACGGAGCTGTAGCCCAAGGAAACACCTCATCTTCCCCCAGGAGTCTAGAGCAGAGGGGAGGGTCTGGTGGGTCTGGAGGCTGCAGCAGGAACTGTGTGGCTGGGAGGAAGAGCTGCTCCCTAGCCAGGTGCATCACATAGAAATGCCTGAATGTTTTCCTGGGAAAGAGGCATCTTGCAGCACCTGTGACCAGTCTGTCCGGCCCCTCTCCCCCATTTCCCTTTTGAGTAAGATGGAGCTGCCAGCTAAAACAGGATTTTTTTCAGTGGACAGGGTTTTCCCTACAGGAGGGGCTCTAGATATTGGAGAAAATGTCTATAGTAGTGACAGGATGAGAGCAGGGCGTTTTTCCCCTCATGCCACCTTTATTATAAATTGGAAACTTTTATACTGCAACAAGATACATAAAACATCCTTTTCGTATTTAATAACTCTACTTCTGTTGCGTTTGATACATTCGGCCTCCTGCAATCAGACATATGTATGATATAAACCTTAGCAGAAACTGGTTACTTCGCTCTGGGCAATTTGTTTGTGGTACCATGTATTTATTTATTTTGGGCTCACAGATGTCTGCTCTCTGGGCCTAACTTTTGTGCCTGGCAATGTCGAAGTGTTAATGCTAAAGTGTTTTGAAATATTTGAGTGGCATATGGCCTTACCTTGCCCAGAACAACTTGGCCTACAGCAAGCTGTTAAAGCTACATCTACCCCATCCTATTCAGAACAGTCACACTGCAAAGGCATGAAGAGCTACTAGCTTGAACTTGGTCAGGACAATCAGATCTGCATAGCTTTGCACTTATTATAATGTTTCTAGAAAATAATCTGATTCTATGCAGACTAGTGTAAGAATATAGAGTGATGCCTAACACTGTATGCACGTATTCTCACAGCTTTGATAAGACTTTGCAATGTCATTTCAGCATTCGTTTTTGTTTTTCTGATCTCATTTTATAATAAAACTTGACTTCCATAACAGCTTTTGCCAAAGGTCTCGATCCTGCATATCAGGTGGACAAAGGAGGTAAAGTAAGATTCATGGTGGAGCTCGCAGACCCAACAGTGGAACTGAAGTGGTATAAAAATGGCCAAGAAATACGACCAAGTGCAAAGTAAGTGATTTTATCATATGTAAGCAATAAAATGGGTGCACGTGTACTTCCTTGACAAGACTGTTGCTTAGACCTCTCTCTTTGCTCAGCTTGCACCAATTTGATTTCTGAATTTATTAGATGTGAAAAGTATGCAAATGATGCTATATTGTTCATGACCCAGAAAAGTCTGCTGTGGGCTAAATATAATGAAGATTGACTCCTTTGTCTCAAGAGATCCTCAACAAACCATGAGGCCATTTCCTACTCATTTTCTTAAAAAATCAGGAAACTCTGTGAGTAAATAAATCACTTTTCCTCAGTCCTATGTCCAAAGGTGGACATAATCTTTCTGCAGTAATTGTGTGCTAAGAGGAGAGATGTTTGACATCACATACTTACCCACCTTGTTCATAATCCACCTGGCAAAAGGGGTGTGAGGTTTGTCTCATCTTCCACTACCCAGTTAACTTTAACACAAAGAAATCACCAATGTTCTCTTTCAGTCATGTGCAACAGGTCTGGTGTACCCAAGATTCTTCATCTTTATCACCTCAAGTGGTTTATTCTCTGATCGTACCTAGATGAAGTGGCCTTTCAGGTGCAGACATTTGAGTACATAGAGCAATGGCTGGAAGTTGAGCCCAGTCCCTCCTGTGGGCGCAACCAGCTCTTACAACCCAGTGCAGAAAACCCCACTCACTCCACAGTCAGACACAGCTCAGAATGATGATGTGCATAACAATGTAATGCTTCTCAAACATTTCTCAGCAGCCCAAAATCCAAGCAACTTCTTCCTCTGGCCCTGTGAAGAAATAAAAGTAAATAACAACAGCCCTCTTAGAGAGAAAGAGCAGATTTCCTTCCTCCTGTTGCTGCAAAAGTCAATGAAGGATTTTGATTAATCTTCATAATTGGCAAAAAAAATGGATAATAAAGATGGTACTGTTTCTTTAGCTGCTTTATCTGCCATGAGCAGTTCAGAACTGTTTTGCAGGCAGCTCTATGGATACCTTTCCAGCAGAAGGTCTCAGATTGAGCGCTCCAGTGCATTTCTACCAGGCTGCTGAAGCAGCTGTCAGATGCTAATGAGCTTTGGTCATTACAAACCCGGAGCAGATCTAAACTAGTGACATAAAGGTGAAAGGCTCCATTACCAAAACCCCATATCCCATTACTGATATCTTGTGCCATCTGGCCTACCAACAATATTAACTTCTTAACTTTGGCTATTATTATACTTCACAAAAATGTTGGAATGAGTGATGGTATCCTCTTACTGGTTATTTTCAGCTTTACTCATCTAGAGTTTCAGACTGCATTTTATTTGCCATCACTCCATGCCTGCTCTTCTTTTTTTTTTTAAATTTGTGGTTTTTTCATATCACCCAAGCCTGGGATTTTGGGACAAGCCAGAAGGAGCTCATTGTCACTCTACACCACAGCTCTTCTTGCTCAAAGTCTATGACAACACTGTTAACACTTGGAAATTACTTCCAAGGACAATTTTTCCAGTACTGCGCAAACCCTCTAATAACCCCTAAAGGACATTCTACATAAAATGAAAGGGGCCCAGCAGTTTTGCTAACATATCTTTGCTGCATTCCCGTTCAAACAGATACATTTTTGAGCACAAAGGTAACCAGCGAATTTTATTCATCAACAACTGCACGATGACAGATGATGCTCGCTATTACGTAACAGCTGGTGACGAGAAATGCTCCACAGAACTGTTTGTGAGAGGTAACTATGTCAGCTTGACGCTCTTTCACGTGCTGTAAATTGATGTGGCTTCTTTGGCTGCAACAGAAATTAACAGGGAGGAGCTGGTTCAGTATATTTTTGTATTTGTATTAGCAGCCCTTAGGATTATTCTGTATTTCTGTGATCCCTGGACATTTTGTTTTTCCTCATCCTGTGTTTAGTAGCTTAGTGAAAACTAAAATAGGGGTATGGTTGATTTTATACTGTGCTTTGGGATCTAGTGGGGCTTCTGGAGTCCTTCACAGTTTTAAGCCATTTTGGAGACTTGTGTGTCATAACATTTCCCTAACACCACACTTAGGTACCTGAGAACTTTGATACTATTAGTCCAACTAGTCTGTTTCAAGTACCCTTAGATCAGGCTTTCTAGCAGTTAGTTTTCATTCTGCCTGCACTAATTTAAGGGAAGAATCTATCGAAAATTATGAATGAGTGGCCATATCTTCTCTCTCTTTGCTCCCATGGTGTTGATTATTCACATGTGCACAATAAAACAAACAGAAAAATTCAGAGACAAAAATAATAACATAAAATATTTCAAAAATCTTTTTAAAATAATGGAGTCCACTGCCCCTATAAGCAGCATAGGATGACTGTTGTACAGCCTCTCCCTGTTAAATAAACTTGAGTTATGACATCAGGAATAGATTAAGCCAGTCATGTCACCATAATATTCCATCAGTCATCTTATTGTGCAAAATGGGCTATAGGACCTAACGAAAACCCAGTTTTATGAGAGGGATCTGTGGGAGGCAAGAGGGGAATGTCAGCTTCTCATGTCAAGCTGCCTGGACAAACTGTTAACAAAATGGGATGCAAGGCAGGTATTAATATGAACAAATATTATTTTTTTTTATTTAGCACATTTCCTACTAGTACCTTAATGAGCAATCGCTTTTCTGATTTAAGACAGAAAGAGCTGCCTTGATATTCATATTAGAATTCTGAAACAGTATCACCTTCTACAGCATGATTTAGAAAACCCCTCTCACTTAGTTTCCTCTCTCAGATCATAAATCTGTAACTTAATCTTTCCAAAGATCCTCCAATTTTGGTGACCAAAGGCCTGGAGGATACCAAAACCTACGTTGGTGAACGAGTAGAATTGAGCTGTGAAGTATCTGAGGACGATGCAAATGTGAAATGGTAAGCCACACAGAGTTTTTTCCTTGAGAATAAAACACGGAAAATTTTAATTGTGGGCAAAAATGGGGGCAGCTTTTTCTATACCAGTAAACCTGAAAATAGTCAAGAAAATCTCAATAAAACATTATTCAAAAATGTAGCAACAGCAAAAATATCCTTATACATTCATGGATGCCTTTGTTTAGCCTTTTCTAGTGCCTTAGAGTCTTGTAAAGTCTTCTCTGGGAGTTTCAGTCTATGGAAGTCTTATTTGTACAGGACTTCTATTGGAAAATGAATCATTCTTCGTTTCTCAATAGGTTTAGGAATGGCGTAGAACTTACCAATGATCCTAAATCTCGTTATCGTATCAAGGTTGAGGGTAAAAAACACACTTTGATCATAGAGGAAGCTGCAAAAAATGACACTGCAACTTACTCAGTCATGACAACTGGAGGGCAATCAGAAGCCAAGCTTGCGGTTGACTGTGAGTATCATCCATCTTGCTCTTGAATTCATATATCACAGTTTGCTGGCATACAGAAATAAATAATTTGCTTGCCTTTCCCTGGGCGTTTAAAGACAGATTTAACCTCCGTACCAATTTCTTTGCTGCAAATCTCCAGACACCGTTTGCAGTAGCAGGCAATGAAGTAGTTCTGCTTGATAACCTCCTATCACTCCATTAAGGTGGAAAACAAAGCAATCCATCCAAAGATGCAATAGGTCAACAAAGTGACATTTTCAAGGAAAGTATTTGCTGTTCCTTAATCCTTTCAGGTTTTTGCAAGAAAGCCAAACCTAGGCACAAACACATGACTGTGTGGCTCCCTCAGCTCTGGGCAATATCTCTTTAGAATACCTGTGCTTTTTAACAAAATGTATCTGTCCGTCCTCTGAAGTTATCATGCATTATCCATAAATGTAAACTTTTTTTTTTTAATACTCATGCTGCTTTTGACTATTTTGTACAAATTGGCATCCTAACCAATTAGTGCTATTTTATTATCAAGTTGGAAATTATCCTTCATGGCTACCGAGCTCCATCACCTTTCCTTTCTTGCAACTTCTTCTGAGGAATTTCCAACTTTCTACAAAACACTGCCTTTCCCATCACTCTTTGTTTTCTATGCCAGATCATAGTCAGGGATATTTACTGGACACAGATTGTACTGTGTGTTCAGCCTGGACTCGGCTCTGCAGCATCTAATCTTCCAGAAATTGGAAGTGTACTAGGGTATGAGTTCTCAAATTCAAGTTTTACAAAAGCCAGTAATATCTGTGGGTATTCATAGTGTGAGTTAAGGCACTTCGGCAAACATGAGAACAAGAAGTGTATGAAGTTAAGCTTACTGGCCAGTCAGCCTTTGCCACAGGCTTGATTGCAGTTGGATCATAGGAAAAGTGGGCGGTAATCCCTTCTAGTGCATAGATCTGGGGACTCAGGTCATTCACTTCTTTAAAGTTTCTTACTGGACTCTGGGGGATAGAAACCCCCTACCTCCAGCACCCAAACATCAGAGAGAGGACAGCATGCAAATTATGCTCCTGGGCTTAGCTCTTCTACTGGCAACATCCACAGAGTTTCCCCAGTCAGGGTATTTTGGATCACCCTTTCTAAGGCATCAGACTACACAAAGAGAGTTAATTTATGGTGCTTACATGTACATATTACCGGTATTTCAACTTGAGAACTTTATTATTGGAGGCATTTTTCTGTTTTGAAGTCTATAGTGATGGCTAGCATCCGCTCTGTGATAGAATCAGGAGCTGCTGTTTGTTATCACCATTAATATCTCTGCTTCTGTTTTCCTAAGTGAGACCACTGAAGATATCACTTGCACTAGAAGACCAGACTGTGAGGCTTGGACAGGAAATCCACCTGAAGTGTGAGATATCTGAGAATGTGGAAGGGAAATGGTACAAAAATGGACAGCTGATTGAAGCTAGTGACCGTGTAAAGCTTTATCACAAAGGAAGGTAAGCCTGTTGTGTATTGATTTGGATTTGATCACTGTAGAGATGTGCCAATATGTGGGTTACTTCACTGAAAATTATTTGCTAATCAAGCTAACCCCTGTCCCTCAAAACATTTATTTTTATCATCTTAAAAGCCATGTCTCTCTGCTTCTTTTAATTCTGGCTGTGGAGGAAAATAATCAAGTCCTTGATCCATCTAAGTTCAAGCTATTAATTTTTCTTGTTAGCATGGGATATTAAGTAGTAAATTAAAATAATTGTTAGACCCTATAAACAATACATAGCTTTTAAATGCCTCTTCTTCTCATAGCTCCTTGGATCATGTAACTCTGCCCATTCAAGGTTTATGGAAATGTCAAGTTCCTTTGCTTTTATAAGCTGTCCTTTTTCATGTCAAATAAGAAACCACAAACAACAAACAAACCTCAGAAACCCAAAGCAGGTCCTACCTTTAACTACACACCCTTCACCATTCACACAGCTGGGAATTGCTCTTGTGAAGGCACCCCTAAAACAGCTTTGAAATGTTTGCATGGACTCCCTAACATTCCCTAAGTAGTAAGGGACAAGTGACAGCTGTGCAACGGCCTTTTGCATTGACATAACGTGAAGGAGCTCCCAAATCATGTAGGCCCATAGAGGGAGGTGACCAAAAGGGGAGCAGGGAGGACAAAGAGTGGAGTCCTACCCTGAACAAAGCTAAGCCACAGCAGGTCATAAGAGAGCAAAAATATCGTGCCAGAAGACACAGTTAGACAGCAAGAGCAGCATACGATTTATTCACACATTTTTTATTCTGGCAAACAAGTAGTGGATTTGTCAAAAAGATGGTTCAACAGAAGTCAGACTATTCCCACAATGGGATCACCTACAGATTTCTTCTTGAACAACCAAACTACAATCTAATGGCAGCAGCACAGAACCACTGTGTCAAAGATATTACACTCCTGTATTTTTCTAGTTCTGTGTTCAAGCAAACAATATTAGACTTGGTTACATTATTTGGTGGTTGTCTCAATAATATTTTGAACAATTCATGCAGTATTTAATCAGCTAAAATACCACTAAGTGACCAAAAAAGGATTTTTAGTCAGTAATTTTGTACACTTGCACAGATTTCCTAAACTTTTCAGAGATTTTTCCTTACAGCTTCAAGCAGTCTTCAGAAATAATTTACGTTGATTTCTTTTTCAATTTTTTTACAGAATCCACAGATTTGTTATACCAGCTTCTGCTGTTGATGATGAGGGTGAATACATGTTTGTACCGGATGCCTATAATATTAATATTCCATGCAAAGTACATATTGTGGGTAAGTATATCGCACAACAACTTTATATATAACCTCTCTTTCTCTGAACTTTGGAAATTAAAAGCAGCATGAAATATCCCTGATTACAATCAGTTAGTGTCCTCTGAGCAGGCATCTAGCAGAGAAAACAGACCTGCTGCTTTGGCAAATTGCAAGTGAGCTGGTCCGAGAGTTCTTTGCCTGTCCTCAGGATCTGCTCATAGTTTACATGCTGGGGGGAGCTGAAGGTTTTTTGATGTTGAATTACTAAACTTAAACCACTATTAAAAGTTTGTGTAAAATACCTGTTGCTAGCCACTTCTCAAATATATTGTGTTGTCTTTGAAGAACTGTCTTACTAACATTGCAAAATACGATTTAGTTCGGTAAAAGATGAGTAGAATAAGCACATATTTACCTATTCACTGAATACATTAAATGCTATCTAAATGGAAAAAAGTTTTCAGCCAGCTTTCATTCATTCAGTAAAACAGAAGGCTCGTTAATGATCCCAATCCTTCAAACAAAAATAAAACAAGGTATTTACTCTTCCCACAAAAATACCTTACCAGCAACCAGCAACTTGGAAGTCAAAAGGAGAGCGATATAAATGACCCAAGTTTCAGAAAACATATTCTTTAATTGAAGCTGGAAGAAGTGGGACTTCTGTGTTAGAAAAAAGTATTGGTAAGATTTAGGGAGAATGAAAAGGGAAGTGGCATTAGAGGGGAATGCCCACCTCTATATTTGCAATATGTTAAAAAAAATTGTAAGAGGATATTCATCAGTAGTTCTCCATACATGGGATACAATAAGAGTGATAATTTCATTTTCAGGAAAGGATTTGGGTTAAGAATACTTTAGAATTGTAAGAACAGTGAAGTCTGAAGCATGGTAAAAGTGTGGTAAAAAGCTTGCAATGGAAATTCTCAAGAGCCACTTAGAGAAAATCTTTCTCAGATGTTACCTGAATATACATAATTCTGCTTCAGGATTTTATTTTTTTCTATACAGTCTTACTATTCCAAAATCTCTATGGTGCCATGATTTCTTTTTCGTCAGATAACTATTTTCTTCAATAGATTTTCTTCACAAATTTTTTTCCAAACAAAAAATCAGTTGCCTGGAAAAAACAGGAAAATGAAAAACATAGGGCATGTTTCTTTATGTTGCAGACCTGTGTCAGGTCACTGAACTCTCAGAGCAGCAGCTGAATGACAGACTTGGACAATCTCTCCTTTTTCAGATCCTCCTAAACTTCACCTGGATGGTCTTGGAGAAAATAACACTGTTACAGTAGTGGCAGGAAGCAAACTGCGACTTGAGATCCCTATCACTGGTGAACCAACTCCAAAAGTCGTGTGGAGTAGAGGTGACAAGGTACATTGTCGTCATACACATTTCTTTAGCTTAACAAGGACCCCTTTTTTCCCAAAAATAACCTTTAGCCTCATGAGTACATTCATTTTATCAGCAGAAAATAAGGGGAAGATGCCCTTTATCTAAAAGTCTCCACACTCAAGGATAAAATAGATAAATATTATTTACTATTTTTTGGTTCTTTCTAAGGAAAGCCTGAAATTAATGAATGAAAAAATATGGGTTTTCTATAAATAAACAGTAAAGGAGAGGGATATACGTGATGCAGAAAAAAACTAGCAAAAATCTACCAAATGGCTACGTCTTCTATACAAAGTGCCCTGAATGGCTGCCAGGTTTTGACAGGAAGCCGTGAAATGTTCTGGTTTCGGAAAATGAATGGCAAATTGTAATGGAGTGTCAAGTCTCAAATGAAACAATAGGCTGGGCAATTAGCATCTTGCATTTGGTGCCTTAATGCAAAACTTTTGCACAGATCAATCCCTGGCTGCGTAAATATAAAAAAAGTCACTTTTCACATAAAAATCTTCATTGTGGTATGTGGAAGCTGGAACATGGTATTATTACTACGTTCAACAGACCTGTCTGGTCAAATCTGTGACTATTATTTTTCAAATATTAATTTGAAAATTAACTGTGGTGTTCAAATAGGAAATTTTTCGAAGAGAGCTCCTACTCCAAAATATGTGACAGCATTTGAAATCTGTTTGGAAGAACGACTGGCCATAACAATCACTCTGACTTTTAAAGTGAATTAATTAGATTTTTATTTGACTTTTGGAAGAATCCACTCTTTTTTTTCCATCCAATAATGTCAGGTGGTGTTAAAAGAGTGTGTTCTTGCTCACAGGACAAGTAAGCCTAGTGCCTCATCCTTTATGGTGCAATAGCTGAACTGAGTACTAAACAGTTATCATATTGTACTTATTTTTACTTATTTAGTTATTTTGTCATTTTTGTCATCATTAGGTGACTAAAATTCTGAGTTTTTCTGTGGCTTTTCTTACAGTTGCTTTAAGAATTTTGCTGAAGTGTACTGTACTACTTTCGAATTTTGATTTTTGAGTACTTTATTCTCAAATATAGAAAATATTACTTTTCCCTCTGCTTACCTTGACTCCTAGGGGATCACGGACAGCGGAAGAATAAGGGCAGAAACATATCCAGACAGCAGCTGTCTGGTCATTGATACAGCTGAGAGGGAAGATTCAGGTCCTTTCAGAATAACTTTAAAGAATGAGGCTGGAGAGGACACAGCTCTAATCAACATCAAAGTGGTTGGTAAGTCATGTGGAACTGTACACATGAGCCACGTCTTTTATCACAGCCATTGTCAATAAATGCTCCTTGAAGACCCACACTTTTATGGACTCCAACAGGAGACAAATTCTCCTTCCGCTATCTGAAGGGTCTCTTCTGTAGATGCTGTCCTCCCTAGCTACCAAACTGTTACAGATTCTTAGAAAGCTTCCATTTACCTCTTTGTTTTCACTGTAGGGTGAGGAATTGAGATGCAACTGTACTAAGTCTCAGTGTTACTAAAGGACACATGAGCTTGGCATGGGATTTAAGTAGGAGTTAATTATCACTCTGTTGTCACCTCATGCTGCAGAGACCAAACTTCTGTAGTTCGCTCAGGCTGCCCTTATGGCTCTTTGTTCTCCATTCTCCCTGCGGCTGTGGGCTCTGTCTTACCACATGTCCTCAAGTGCCTCTCAAGTGTCCTGACTGTGCTGAAGAACTTGGCACTTGTCTATTCCCAACCACCAGCCAGGATCCACAAACCTTCTTTTTCTCTCAGGCTCTCTTCATTAGGAATTCCTGTTGCACATCAAAAACTATTCATATTTGTTTCTTCTTTTATACTTTTAATTCAACCTACGCAATAAGAAGATTTTAAAAAATAATATTTGTTCACAACAGATGTCCCTGATCCTCCTCAGGCACCAAATGTGACTGAGGTAGGTGAAGACTGGTGTATTATGACCTGGGAACCTCCAGCAAATGATGGTGGATCACCCATTTTAGGTACATTTGTTTTTTGTGGGTTTATTTGTTTTGTTTTGTAGTGATGTTCTAATAGACAAAAGAAACAAACCCCAAATAATGGATGCAATAGGATCAGAGTTTAGCTCAGGCCCTGGAGGGTTGTACTGGGAGTATCCAGTTGCAAGAATGTTCTACCTACTCTTCGACTTTATCAGAAATTTGTTTTTCTGATGCATTGAGTTTTGTCACTTTGTATGTTGCCACACTATCAAGCTCCCTACTTGAAAGATAACCTCTTATAAAACAAACTTGGAACTGTTATTAGCCTGTTTGAATGCTAGAAGGAATTTCAGAAACAATTTACTGAGTAAATTGGAATATCTTCTAATGCACTGCACCAAGAGGAAAGGCCCAGAGGCCAGTAGACTCAGGCCCTTTTCACTCTGAACTAAACACAGCAGTGTTGTAAGTGAAGTCCAAAAAATGCGCCTATGCAGCCATGGAAGCAAACCAGGTGACTGACTGTCAGATGACTGCAGTGGGGAAAATTTAACAATAATCCCTAAATCACTCTGAGACTAAAAGGGGATATGGAGGTGTATCCAGAAAAAAAATGCCATTGGGAAGTCAAAAACCAGACCCTTCACTATTGACCTTTATGTCATCACTTACTACAATAAAATTTGTTTGGTCAATAGGATATTTCATTGAGAGGAAAAAGAAACAAAGCTCCAGGTGGATGAGGCTGAATTTTGAACTGTGTAAAGAAACGACTTTTGAGCCAAAGAAGATGATTGAAGGTGTTGCTTACGAGGTCCGTGTATTTGCTGTTAATGCAATAGGCATGTCCAAACCAAGTATGCCTTCAAAGTCCTTTGTTCCTTTAGGTAAGTAATCAAGAGCACAGATACAGGCATGCATTTAGAACATAATTATTAATACATTATTATAGTCCTCTAATTATATAACTGTAGTTCTTGTGGCACTTGTGTTGCTCAGGACCTGTCTTTATGAGGTGCTTCATGAAGTAAATGTCTAATGCCTGGAACTGTAGTCTTTTATAAACAAGAGACAAGGATGCATAGACAGAAGAATGGTGCACTAAAATAAACCAGTGACATACTATAGGTGAGCCTGATATGGTCAATACTGCAGGAAATGTGTTTTAAGGACCAGAACTAATAGTTCCACATTTTTGTGTATCATAGGCACATGCTGAATCAAACTATTGCCAGTCAAAATGGCAATTTAGAGAATAGGTAAAGATGATGAATCACAGGCAATCGCTGCTTTTGGCCAAAAATGGTCAGGAAAAAGGAGAAGTCTAAAGATCACTATTTGCAGGCTGCACTGTATGAAAATGAGGCTTTCTTTCACATTTCGCTATTTAGGCTTTGCTACACAGTAGCTTGCCATTTTAAAATGTACAGGTAGTCACAAATAATTCATACATTTCCATTTTTAAAAAATCACAGGTCATAAAGGTAGAAACCTATGAGAAAAAAATTTGCCTAATTTTGCAACTAATCACAGGACTTATACATTTGAATAGTCCCTAATTTCACTCTATGCCTCATGGATCCTCATTAGCTTAAGCAGGGACTTTTTTCCCAGAAAGGGATCACATATTTTTAATATCCTTTTGCAGACAATCCAGACTTATACTATTCTAAATGTCATCTTACTGCTTTTTATTAATGTAACAGCAAGAAGGCCTTGTCATTCACCTAGTGACAGACTAATTCCATGGCCTCTTTGTATAAAGAAACAGATTTTCGAACTGTTGTGACAACCACAAGTCCCTATAAAAATGCAGTGTCTTGTTCTGTAGGCAAGGAAAGGTTCCCACCTTGCCCAGCAGCACTCCCAGAAGGAAGAGGAGAGGGAAGAAGGCAGCTGTTATTGCTACAGCATGCTCCCTTCTTGACAGAAAATACCTGCTATGGTAGAATACACTGCTCCAAACTTCTCTGCTCTACCTTCCACAGCTCTTTGTCCTTCTCTCTCCTCATCAGGAGGAATTTATCTCTGGGTTAGGCTGTGAGCAGATATGGGATGAGGTAGCTGCTTCTCCTCATGTGATCCTAGTTGAAAGAAAGGTGTGCCAGGGATGATTTAAAACCATCCTGGTAGGCAGGGTTTAGCCTGTCACCTATGATGCTAAATTAGAGGAACACAGACCATAAATGTAAACCTTTAATTGTAACACAGTTTTCTGCCCTCTCCCTGCTGCCTGCTTGCTTCAGCTGTAACCAGCCCACCGACTCTCCTGGCTGTGGACGGAGTGACTGATACCTCGGTGACAATGAAGTGGAGGCCACCAGACCAGATCGGAGCGGCAGGGTTAGACGGCTATGTTGTAGAGTACTGCTTTGAAGGAAGTAAGTGAGAACGCCTGGGGTACGGTACTCATGGTGAAAGTAGGTGAGACTTTCTCCATTTTTTCTCTACGGGTATCGGGTGCTCTCACTGTAAGACAGAGACTAATCAGTCAGAAAAGCTCAAGCAGCAGGGTTTTGTTCAGGCTTCCTTTGGTTTGTATTCCAGATCCCACACACTGATTGTAGTTCAGCATATCTTGTATTTGATTTGAAATCCAAATCTAAAGCCATGTAATCTCTTGCAGTGTACCAAGTACCATGTTAATAGCTGTCCTCTTTTAGAAGCTAAGTGACAGTCAAGGCAGTAAAGAGTGGATGGATGCATGAATGTAGGGGAAATAATGAGTGTGGTCCAAAATATTTTCAGGTGGGGTTCATGGGCAGGAAGTCCTCAGTGTGGTAATCCCTACGTTGACATATCACTAATTGGCTACTTCAAGCACAAGTCCCCAGCACTAAGGACAGACAGCCTCTCCTGTAGTTTCCTGTAGAAGTTATCTAGGCATACAAAGTTCATGTCTAGATATTTAATTTCTCCAATGTTTCAGTGAAGTCATATATGGGATCTTCAACTATGTCTGTCTAAGACAAAAACTGATACAGAACTGAAGGAGAAAGATAAATAAGAGACTGAATAAACATTTGAGAGTAGGGAATTACATTTTACAACTAATATGTTGTAAATACTGTCTTTGGTGATCAAGCAGCAGAACCTTAGTATTTTCTAGCAGATTTTTTTCTGAACTGGCACCAAAAGAAGTCTATTCTCAAAAACCAAAATCCACCAGAACATGGGTAAGTATAAAATAGCCTGGAGTGGTATGTGCAATACCCAGCCTCTGTGGGCCAACACCATCGACTGCAGCAATGTTGTAGATGTGGATGAATGCGACACAGTTATCTTCAGCTCCACCAGCTGCTGCTCTTAACTGTGCTGTAAATCAAGTTATGGGTTGACCATCTTTTTTCACAAAGGCATTTGTTTCAATTAAAGCTTTTCATGAATGCAGTCCATAGCCTGGAGACAAGAGGTAGAGGACATTGTCATTCACACTGTCACATGTTTCAGATTCAGACAACCCAGAAAAACAGTAGTTCATAAAAGTGGTCAGATGCCACAGGATAAGAGTCCACTCAGCTCTCTCTCAGGCGAGCGGAGAGGGTGTGAAGAAGAACCACTGGCTTTTCTCAGGAGCACTCAGCATCTTGTAGCTGAGAAGTAGCTCAGAGACCTCGAGAAGAGTACCTGAAGGCAAACACAGCTGGAATGGTAGGAAGGGTTTTCCTTGTGTATTGGGAGGGAGCTGCGGGCACATCTTAGAACAAGTAAGCATGCAGTCTTCCATTAAGATGCGGTATTCCTATATTGTTTTCATTCACAGGCCAGATGTAGGGGAATATAAAGAGAACTGTCAGTGTGAGGACTTCAGTGTATACTTTACATTCTGCTTTGTTCAGCACTGGTAGAATGGCAGGGAAAAGTTACAAGTGCTTGTAATATGCTACTGTCATAAACCCCTTGATGTTACAGTAAGTGATATCCAAATAAGGTGACAAGAGAGAATGAAAAATATAAATACATAAATTCAAACTATGGCTTTCAGAGGAATCTTCCTAATCTATCCTTAAAGGACTGTTAGACAAAAGATCATTTTATACCTGTTGAATGGAACAAATTCTTTTACTTTTTTTTTCAGATAGGCTTAAAACATATGAAGATACAACAAAATGGCAATCGTCTGCCATTTTATTGTAACCCACCTCAGTTAAAATACAATGGGTACAATGTATTTTACATAGTTTTCTGAGTGTTTATGTATATCTATATATGCCTCCTATATATGTATATACATCTATATATACACAATTGACATTATGTATATATGTTATAAAAATGCTTAGGAAGAAGCAAGATAAGTAGAAAATACCAATTTTAAAAGTCATGTTATTGGATTATAAGCTTTTCTCTCTGTATAAAGTCCTCTTTTCTTTCCTTGCAATATCTCAGTGCCTCTTTTTCTTGGTCTTTTCAGTGCCTGTTCTGCCTCAAACTAATTTCTTCTGTAATGTTTAATAACTTTTTAATTTCAAGGTACTTTTTATGACTGTCTATATTCATTCTAATGTTCTGTTCTCTTAGTCATCTGTTTGTAAATTCATTTGTCTTTACATTCTCCATTCTTTCATTGTTGTCACTGAACTACTTTTAAAGAGGGCTTTATTGAGTCTTCCTTAGCATAGCAATCATTAGGAAAAATCACAAGCTAAAAAGAGAAAGACAAAAATTATATAGTAATTCAAAAGAATAATGTATCATGAGAATTTGTTTGTCTTTGCAAAAATTGGTATTTCCCTTTAGTTTGAAGCTCATAACTTGATCGATGTGGTGAACTTTAGGACTTCCTCACTAGTATTGACAGCTCTCTGTGTTTATCACTGAACTAGAATCTCATCATGAGTATCTGGATCCAGCATTGCATAGGTGTGACTAATATGAATATAGAACTCCCCAGGTCTAGTTTTCAACGTCCAACTTGAACCTTTTGCTATGGTGATGCAGAGTAGACCAAATCTTGTTGATACTGGAGAAGTCAGTTACTAGTAAAGTATGCTGATGGCTGGTTCTTGTGGGACATTTCAAGGGTAGCCTGAGGAGCTCGGCCCCAGTGTTCCCTAGGACACTATGTTTATCTGCTTTTAACGGGCTATTGTACCTGCAGATG
Organism: Cephalopterus ornatus; assembly: GCA_013396775.1. NCBI lineage: Eukaryota > Metazoa > Chordata > Aves > Passeriformes > Cotingidae > Cephalopterus > Cephalopterus ornatus. Next base: position 653,274 of record VZRE01011202.1, on the reverse strand, counting down.
ATCTGTTTTCATAGCTAGTAAATAAGCACTTCAGAGAGGGTCTGTTGGCTGAGCACTTTGCCAGTGTACTCATCCAGGACCACGCGCAGATACTAGAATAGTAGTTTTATTATCCTGAAAATAGCCAACTCCAGGATTACAGGAAATCCAAGAAGTGATAGCTTCGTCCAGGAAATAAAGCCTTAGGATCTACATCGTATCTGTCATCATCCATGGGTTTGGTCTTCTTTAATCTTCTGTGTTGCCTTTAGCTAAATGTGTTCTCTTCCTCTGTTTCCTCAAGTTTTTTTCCAAGACCTCTTTTTCTTCCTGTCTCTCTTACTCAGAATTGATCTCTGAATTTCTTATCTCTTCTATGATCTGTTTTCTTCTCCTTCTACACTTTCTCCTATCATCACTTTGTTCATTTCTCTCCTCCAAATGTTCCTTTTGTCTCTTCATTTTCATATTTCTAGGGCTATTCTCAGGCCCAAAGAAAAAACATACAAACTTATCTCCTCCTCTTCCTTTATCCTTTAGCTTTCCTGTGGGCATCACATATAACTATGCTGTGATCTAGATGCCCTCTTCCTATCTCTTTTCTCCCTGCAGTCTCCCTAAATATGGGTCCTCTAAATCTTTAAAGCCCAGCATCTATCTTTGCATACTTACTAACAGGAATTGCTAACCACTGACAAAATGCTCCATCTATGTGAAAGTGGGTGTCTCTGATTAATTTTAAAGATGGAGTCTCACAAGGTATATCGACAGATCTGTCTGAGGAATTGCTGGAGCCACCTTTTAACCTGGAAGGTACAGTATTCAACAAAGGATATAAATCTTCTTTAACAAAAGAAAAAATCACTTCATAAAAGTAAAGATAAATTCCTGAGAGTGAATTTTAGGGGCAACAGCCCTGCAGAATTTTCTGTAGGGGAGGGGGAGGTTCTTGGGAAACAGTCATCGATTGCAATCCTTTTCTGCTAGAAGCTGAAGGAAGCAGCTTGAAGGAGAACTTTATTTCTAAAAGTAAGATACACAGTTATGAAAAAATATCATAGCATTATACTCTGAATCTGCAGGGCTCTCTAGTTTATAATAGTTCTCTTGTCTTCTGTGTCCATTTTATAATGCTATCTTTATATGACATGGAAAGTATTGATCCTGACTTGATAGTTCATAAATCTGGCTCCAATGTCAAGGTGCCAGGAGTGTTAGAGCAGCCTGTGTCGGGAGGACAGGGTGGATAAGAAAGTGTCATTTGTAATTGGAGCTCTTCTGAAAGACTGTACTGTTAGGATCATGCTATGAATTGCATGCAACTGCCTAGGGGTAGGCTTAAAAATCCAAGAATGCTGTAATTATGTGAATAATTCTGACGCAGCCTTCCTTTTTTAAAGGCACAAGGAGAGATGGCATTTCATTGCAATATGTAAATATTCTGTGTTTCTCTTATTTCTCAGTTCTACTTTCAAGGCTACTCCGTACTCGTTGAGATAAATTGCAAACCCCATTTCTCTCCAAGGAAGCTGTTAAAGAAATCATGAGTGCTTTTGGAAATATACTCTTTGTCCCCCTTGTTTTCTATCAGCTGCATTAAAAAACTAACCAGTTTTCTTTCTGCCACAATTAAATTATAGACATATTCTAATAACATTTGTATCATTATATATAAATATATAATCATCAGGAACCCCTTAAGGTTTAAAACATTCTGCCTATGTATGGAAGTGAATCTATATTGTGTTACAGCATAACTAGAAAAGCAAAATAGAATTATTCATTAGAATCTAATGTATTTATTACTGTTTTGTAATTTTCCTCATCCGTGCAGTGGGTGTATTTTTAATTCCCTGTTCTTTCGACTTGTCCTCCTCCCTCCATTTCCCTAAACTAGCCGATGAATGGATCGTGGCAAATCCGGAGCTGACAGACAAAACGAAGTTTACTATCACTGGCCTGCCCACTGGCTCCAAAATCCTTGTGAGAGTAAAAGCTGTGAATGCTGCTGGTGAAAGTGAGCCCAGGTACCACCCACAGCCTATTTTAGTCAAGGAAGTGATAGGTAAGATCCTCCTGCCTACACTTAACCCACAAATACACTCTGTTTCCATACTGAGACCTGTTTTTTTAAGGCTAATACTTATTTATTGTTGGGAAGTGATGCTACAGCCTTACAAAGCCATTGTGTGATGGCTAGAAATCATGAAACCACCTTTAAAAATAATTATGACATTTTTTATTTGTTTCATTTCTGAGCCTTAATTTCTCAGTTTTTCAGGGCTTTTTTTTCTGCAGAACTTGAACTTGGTAGTGCCTGTTTTAAGTTGCACTGTTTCTCACCTATTCCTACCACCATCACATTTGGTGTTACAAAAACTGATGGTGTACTGAATGTACCACTGTGGGACCAAGAAGTTTAAGATACCTCACACATTTGTCACTCCTGGGAATTGTAGACCACATAGTCTCCTTTTTATACTAATGCCCTCCAGCGCTGCCTAAGTTAGAAAATAAGATTAATGTAAAGCACGAGCTTTTTTTTTTTTTCCAGAACCTCCTAAGATTCGCCTACCAAGACACTTAAAACAAACTTATACTCGAAGAGTTGGAGAAACTGTGAATCTTGTTATTCCTTTCCAGGTAAGAGCTGAAAAAATTCTCTTTTGTTTGTTTTTTGTTTGGGTTTTTTTGTGTTTTTTGTTTGTCTGCTTGTTTGTTTTTATGCTGATGCTTTTTAACTTGCTTCTCTGTAACTTAAGCAGTGTGGAAGCACACTGAAGCTCAGAGGTGTTTGAAAGCTTTTGCTTTGACATCTCAAAGAAATTATGTTCAACCAAGTAATGAATTGGGTAGCTAGATCAGACAGACTGATTGGTCATCTGCCATCCAAAGGACATGTATAAATCCTTACAGTACATGTTACATCAGAGATAATTGCTAGCACAATGCAAAGTGCTTACACTGTTAGATATAGTTAATCATGGGTGGAGCAGTAGCATTTAATAATTTTCTTGAGAGAGGAAAAGTGAGGGGAGGAGCGGGCAGACTGCAACTTTTCAATCCTTGGGATCGCAAATATGACTATTTCTAAATATATAGTATGTTTTCCCACAGCGTCATGTTAACCTTCATTCCCACACCTTTTACAACAGTGACTGACTCTCTACTTGCAGAGCCCTTCTTCTGGATACAAGAATTAAAGAAGAATTCATTTCTATTTCATGTCTGCACGCTTTAAGACACTGGGTGGGCATAACTCAGCTTTTATAAGGCTGTTTAAAGCCTTATAAAAGCTCGATCAGCAATATGCTGCCAGCTATGCTTCTCTTGAGAAATTAAGGAACATTAAAATCTATGGTTAATTAAAGAAATTAAAGTCTATGGTTATTCTCTAAGATAAGGCATTCAAAGCAGTGTGAGAATTACCCTTTTCAGTCAGCATCTACAAACTGCCCCTGGAAGGCGCAAATCCCATGGTAAAGCAGGTGGAATTCACTCTAAATTAAGTACCTAAATTGGGCACTTAGACATACAAAAAATGGCATACAAAAGACGTCAATCCAGCCTATCTAACAGCTATTCCAACTTCTTTTGTAATGAATGAAGAGTTTAGGTTCCCTAGAGGCTTAGTCCACTATTTCCCTTTTTCACTGGCGGTGTAGAGCATATAAGCACTTCCAGAGGGTGAAATACTTTATTCTGTATTTTCTGTGAGTTATTTTTTTCTCCTTTTTATTTTAGAGAACTGGAAGTTATTTATCAAATTTAGCCAGAAAGATAATTGTCCAATATAGGCAGAATGTGCAAATATTTTCAATGTCCTGGGGGGAAAAAAAAAGGAAAGAAAGCTGTATTTCAGGTGAATTGGTATGACTGCATCTCTAAATGCTGCACATTTTAAAAAGAATTCTTTGTTTCTTTCAGGACAGTTTTTATTTCCTGTTTGGGAAAAATGGGAAATAAACCCATTTTCTTTTCTTCCCTTTTCTCTCCAAAAATCATGTAAAAATTGCTTCCTGGCTTCTTGCAGGGAAAACCAAGGGCAAAAGTATCATGGCAGAAAAATGGTTCTCCAATAGACAAGAATGACATCAACATCCGCAACACTGAAAATGACACCATCATCTTCATCCGAAAGGCGGAGAGGGGGCACTCTGGAGAATATGATATGAAAGTGGAAGTAGAGAACTTGGTGGACAAAGCTACAATAGATATTCAGATTGTTGGTATGTTTTGAGAAACAGAAATAAATCCAGACGTTCCAAGGCTATAGGAAAAACAAGAATCCCACAGAACATCTTTCTTGATAGTGGTAGCTCTCCACATCCAATTACTTGGCTATAGAATTGTGGACTCTAAGTAAATCTCCATACATAATAGAAGGTGCTTGTTGGAACCTGTCAGTCTCTTTTTTCACTGTCGTGCCCTTCACGTTCTTGCCTATCCAGGCTGCAAGCTTTTCCCTGTGGAGTGGTACCCATAGCCAGAAATTGTAGCAAATTCATAGTGAGTTTGTCACAAATGTAGTGTAGAAGAAATCCTAAATGCTGAAAGTAAATGAAGATAGGAAAGACAGGCACGAAAACACACTTACTTTCCATTTTCACCAATCTATTTCTTTACATAGTAGTCAAAACTGGTAGCACAACTTTAAATATTAAGTTTATTGCAATTTTCACATGTCTTAATTTTGGAAAGTTTTATTTCGCAACCTTTATTTTGACATTGGTTTTGGGGTTTTTTGCATGCGTGTGTTGTAAGAAAGAGAGAAATTAAACTAAGATGTGTGTATGAAAAAGATAGAGAAAGCACAGAGTAGAAAATGTCAGCTGCCGTATTTTTGTTACAGATCGCCCAGGCCCACCAGAGATTGTAACTATTGAGGATGTCTGGGGAGAGAATGTAAATTTATCATGGAAGCCACCAAAAGATGATGGAAATGCTGCCATTACTGGGTACACTATTCAAAAAGCAGATAAGAAGAGTATGGTAAGTAAAAAAGGGATGTTTAAAAGGTTGATGCACTCATGAATTCTCCCTTTTAAAAACAAAAAGCTACATGCTTAAAATTATATAGGTGGACAAAGCATTGATTTATCAATTGAAAACATTCAAAGAATCTGCAAGGCATCCCTAAAACCTCTAAAAATCTCTTGTTCACTATAACTAAAGCCTACACATGAAAATGTTTTCAAATTATGCCAAAGAAGAGGACTAAAAAAGGACAGGTGGATTTGAGAGAAGTAATTCTTCATTTTTCTCTTGTCTCAGTAGAGAAAATAAAAACTCAAAGATACTAATTCTGAAGTCAGTATGTTGCTACTAGAACAAACTGTTATACTAGTGCTGCTGTTTTCAAGCCTGTAATGTCACAGTGTGAGTCATTGCTACTCCTTACTACCCCTGACAAAATAGTACATATTAATTCCTATACGGCTTTGAGATTTACAGATGAAAAGTGTAATATAGAAATGTTTATTGTTTTCATTAAAACTAACAGGAATTTTACACATCCTTAAAAGACAGTAGTTGGATTCTTAGGTTTAACATTTACTGCAAATTTAAACACTGGAAATCTAGGACAACATTTTGTGAGTTGCCTTATCCAAGAGAATCTTTTGGTGTCCTTGCATTAATATGTTTGTCTGCTTCATGATCTGATCAGTTCATTCTTCCTGTGCCACTGTTTCCGTTTCCATCCTTTTTTTTTTTTCTCTTGAGGCTGTAAGAAGATATAGTCCCTGGTACAATAATCACAACAATGTCCCCTCTCTCTAAAATACTGTGTTAAGGAGAAAGTAACAACAGCAGCGTCTAGGGTCCAGCGTGACATGGATCATTCAGGTCACAGTTTCCTCGCATTATCTGCGGTGGTGCATTTTGCAATTCTGGCACAGCTAGTCTTCGACAGAAAACTGTTTTCCCAAAGGAACTTTGGCTCTTAAAGTTGACCCAATAGCAGTGCAAACTGGTACAGGAAACTCAGCACAAGTTCATCTTTAGAAAAGCAAAAAACTATGTAGGTCAGAGTAAAGGAGAGCAAAAACATTGCTGTGGTCATATTGCACTTTATATTGACTGAATTTTTAGCACTAAAATTTCATCTCAGGCTGTTATTTAAGCATTGTGTACTAGGACAGAATTCACTTGTCCTGTTACTGCTGCAAGACTAAAGCAGTAAACCCCACTTCCCTATATGAGCCTTTAGATATCAGAGGATCACCAGTATAAAACTACATTTCTCATGAACATTGAACATGTGATAGAGAAGGTAGATTAGAGCAGTGGTCTCTTTTGAGTACATGTCACTGCAGAATAGCACATGCTACTGCCTTCGCCCCAAGGATGCAGTTTTCTTATCTGCAACTGTACTTTCTCTGTCAGCAGCATGAATTAGGAATGAGGGAGCCTGCCTTGCTCAGACAACACCACCTTTGTAATACTGGATTTCCTAAAATAAATCCTTCCAGCTACCAGAGTGTAACAATTCAGGAGGGTTCACTTTCCATTCGGCCTTCACTGTTCATCAGTGACCTCTGCAGTGTTCTTATCGTCACTCATTTCATTAATTATTGTCAGTGTCACTGCTTTAGCATTCACTAAATTCCCTTAAAAGAAAAATCTACTCCCACAAGCTTGATGCTTCTTCCAGTTGATGCCTGTGAGGTGCAGTGTGCTGTGGGGAAGCTCACCCTCTGTGTTTGTGCCTTTCAGGAATGGTTCACAGTGATCGAGCACTACCATCGCACCAGTGCCACCATCAACGAGCTCATCATAGGAAACGAGTACTACTTCAGGGTCTTCTCTGAGAACATGTGTGGCCTCAGCGAGGATGCAACGATGACCAAAGAGAGTGCTTTGATTGCAAAGGATGGTTAGCTAATTATCCACTCCTTGTCGAAAGGGAAGGGGGGTGCTCAGAGGCTGGAGGTAAAGGCCATATCTCTAAAGTGTTCAGAGGCACTCCCAACCCCAAGACTAGGTGCAACAAACAGCAAGGGAACTTCCTATTAAGACTTCTTTGTTTGTCCACATAGTTCATAGGCATTGTTTTTAATCAGGAGTGGGACATTTTTCCCGTGTTCTGTCCTACGGTCTTGTATCTCAGACTCACGTCACCTCTGGCAGATATAAGCTGACAAGAGCTGGAAGAGGATTAAAGCAGCTGTTCTCTTAGAAGTGGTGGGTCACTGCCTCCCAGTGGAGACTTGGCATCAGCTGTGCAAGTGCTCCCTCCTTTTCAGGCAGGATCCAACAGAAAAGCATAACTCCTGCTTCACATCTCTTGAGGGTGGGGCTGGACAAATTCTGATCCTGCAGTTAAAAATCCTGACATTTCAGAAGTTGCCAGTTTGAAATGGTACTGTAAATTTTAAAAACAAAACCAAACCAACAAACCAAACAAAACAAAACAAAACAAAACAAAAAAAAAAAACAAAACAAAACAAAAAAAAACAAAACAAAAACAAAAAAAAAAAAAAACAAAAAAAACCCCTGCCCACTTATGGAAGGGGAATACTACAAACGAGTGGCTCACAGGACGAAAATCAAACCAGATCACTTCAGTTTGTCTGAAAGGAAGGAATACATGACTGCCATGATGCAGAGGACAGACAACCCGGTACAACCCACGCCACCAGGCTGAAGAACTGAAGGTCTTCTCTCTTAGATATAGGGTCATGAACAAAAGAGTGGCTATAGAAATTTATTTTCATCACTGCTTACTGGCCCTTCTCATGAGAGCAAGTATCAGGCCTAAGCAGCACTGAAGTCAGTCTGAGAGCTTGGATAAGGTTTCAGTGAAGCAATGATGTTTGATGATACCTGTGCACAAGAAGAGATGTCTGGCTGGCTGGCTGTTTTAAATGCTGGCTGAGTTTGTGGCTGAAGAGGATTTACTGATGGTAATCTTCACTGCAGAGCAGGGATAAAGTGGCAGTGAGAAAACACGTTTTGCTACCACTTTTTCCTTGTACAGAAACTACATCCATTCAGGTATCTGTATTATTAGTGCACTGTTTGAAGCAGAAAGAAAAATGGATTTTCGGATACAGAGACAGTTTTTAAGCAGAACAAAATGTGAAAAGTAATTGGCAACAGAGTGAACAAGGCTTGTCAAAGGTAGGCAACCTGAAGTACATCAGTCATGATCTGTCCTGTTCTGTAACATGTAGGACAAGCAGGCAAAGACACGGAATATACATGTATTATTTTGTATACCACCTACACGGGAAAGAAAGAGAAACTCTCAGGCACCAAAACTGTATGCTATAGTCACTTTGCAGGTGCACTTCCAGCCGCCCCTACGAGTGCAACTACTAGAGTCACAGTGCAAGTCAGAACTGACTCCTTGTAGCTGTTTAAGATGCTTGGGTATTTACCTACATGCCAACGCTCTTTTTAAAAAATGTTTTGTTTTCATTTCATAGGTAAAGTCTACAAATATCCAGTTTACGATGATTTTGACTTCAGTGAACGGCCACTGTTTACTCAGCCTCTAGTCAACACCTTTGCTGTGGCTGGTTACAATGCTACTTTGAACTGCAGTGTTCGGGGCAACCCCAAGGTAAAGCACAGCTCCTAACAACATCACTTAAAACATGAGAGAGTTTAACCTGACAATGCAAATTATAATACCACTTTTGCCATTTGTCCTGCTCGCAAGCCAGGCTGGAGGCAAAAGTACAAAAAAAAGACCTACTTACTTGTGCTATAGGCACTATAATAGTTAATCCCCAAAGAACTCAGTGAAAGGGCAGAACCTGAGGAACAGGCTGGGACCCACACTGACAACAGCTGTAAAATTAATAGATCAGTAAAGGTTATTACAAAAATAAAGCTAATTATTCTTTAAGTAAGCATATTGCAGGAATGCTCTGGGGACCATGCTGTTTCTCAGACCCACTGCACAATGTGTCTTGTGGTTTCTTTTGAATTGTGTCTTTCTGTGATCTGTTCTCTACTGTGAGAAGCTGAACTGGCCTAGTAAAATGAGAACTCCAGAGTGTTTAAGAACATGTTTGCTGTTCACTCTTCACCTTCACAGTTTCTGACTGTGCAAATTACTGCAGAAAAACATGTTTTTCTTGTTAACTCAGAGTAATTGGGTGTCAAAAGCTATTGCTCAGATGTTTGCTATCATTGCACAGTCCTTGTTGTATTGATTACAGGCTTATATTTATGACTTTATTCTGTGGTAGGAGCTGCACTGGAAAAAAAAAAATCGTTCTTAAAACCAGATGTATGATGCAGCTCATGTTTATCTTTGAGTTAAGAATTACAGTTTCCCTTCTATCACTACTTCATCGGTTTTCCGTCATTTCTGGCTTGCTTTAACTGAACATCACAAAGAGGTGATAAAATATTCAGTTCAAAATTTGCGCATGTGGGCTTTCTTTCTTTCTTTTTTTTTTTTTTTAACCACAGCCCAAAATAACCTGGCTGAAAAACAAAGTCCTTATAATGAATGACCCAAGGTACCGAATGTTCAGCAACCAAGGTGTCTGTACCTTGGAGATCCGCAAACCCAGTCCCTATGACGGAGGTACTTACTCCTGCCGAGCAGTCAACGAACTTGGAGAGGCAGAAGTGGAGTGCAAACTGGAAGTAAAAGGTAAGGCCTTTAAAACATTGCAAAGGCCCTGTTTGTCTGAATTAGAGCTGAAAGTACACAAGGCAAACGCAAAAGGGAGTTCAAACAGCTTTTTTTTTTACCTTCCTGTATTCAAATAATAACTTTGTTAAGGACAAAAGAAGCTATATTGTTTGCTTTGTTTTCTTTTTGAGGACCAACATACTGTGCTTATGCTATATTCCATTTTTCTCAAAGCTCATTCACATCTTCAGTGATTTCAAAGACTTCTTCAAAAGCGACAGAATAGCAGATTGTAACTCTCAAAGCTGTGCCATTTACCTGAGACACTCCAGTAAAACTCAGTCATAGAGCCTTCTGGGAAAACATTTAGAAAACCATCTCAGATAAGAGGCATTTCTCTGAAGGAAATGGCAAGGGGAGAAGCAGAGAAAGAAGAAAGATTAGTTCAGGGCAGAATTGGTCTGCTTTAAAACTATTTATTAAACAAACCAAACATTTACATCCAAGGAACTTTGTTCACAAATCATGTAGCAAAAAGTAGTATTGTTCCCAAGGACACAAACTAGTTGATATAATTGCTGCATTTGCTTTGAGAACAGAGTATACAAACCCATGCATTTTGCAAAATCCTTGCACAACTGAAGACTATTTCTGTTTTCATTAACAGATCAATTTTATGAATTTCATGTAGTTTAGAATTGACTGGGATATCATGAATGGCAAGATTCAACTACTAATGAATAATCTCATGACCATATTTTCCAGAAAATTATTTCCTAGGAAAAGATAAGGTCATATTTAGCTGGACTAACTCCCACCAAAGGCTTTAGTTTCAACTGTCAAATAAGCAAAGTATTTCTGAAAAAAATTTATCTGAGGTTATAAGTAAGGAAAGCTGCCTAAAGCCAGCTAATAGGAAGTGTCTAATGAAGGAATTTAGAGGGAATTTAGATGAAATCAATATGGCCCTATTTATATTACTTCCACCGTGCTAGTCTATAATGAAAACCACATTTAATATTTGTATGGATTGTCTTGTGTTTACTTCAATTTCCATTTTCTGTATTTTCTTTCATACCTTGTCCCACAGCTCAAATTTGCCAGCAAGAAGACATTTCAATAAATGTTTGGTCTATGAAGTTGAACATTTAATGTAATGAAAATATGCATAATATGTTTCTTAGTTTTTATCTTTTAAGATACTGCATTTAAAAGGTGATGTCCTTGTCCTGCAAGTAAGATTGTTGTCCTTAATCACAAGCAAACTCTCTATTTCACAGCATAACAGAAGACCTCATCACCTGAGAAGGTTGCTTAATCTATCTTTTTTATACTGAAAAGCCAAGTTAGGTTGTTATTTCTTTAAACATTTTAAATTCCCAAGCCCTAAGACTCTTATGCACATTTACACTCAGTTGTATCATCTCTTTGCTTGTAGTACAATCAAATACTACATTTCAAATACAAGAAGATGTTTATTTATCTCCTCTGTTTTACCAAGAGGTTTTTTGCATATAATGTTCAGAAAATAATGCTGTTTATCTCTTATTAGCCATACGATGGGCTGCTTCCTTAACTTAAAACCCACCTTCCCTAGCTCATAGTTCAGCTGATGGATTCAAGGGGAACAGGATTAAGTGAATACAGCAGCTGGGGCTTAGCAAAACAGGGTAGGCTCAGGGTTTGCTCTATGCAAATATAGCAAATTACTATTAAACAGTCAGAATATAAAAACATAATTACATCTTATTTCTCTCTTCTACTGACTCACATGTTGAATTATCATTCTTTTAAGTTTCCCAGCCTGTTTGTTCATTTAGGAGGGCTCTTCGGACGACTGCTCATCACACTGATGCAGAGCAGAGACCTACGGATTTCTGACTCACTGGAAATGAATTGCAGTGTCTGTGTGTGTGTGTGTGTGTTTGTGTTTTCATTTGTATAGCTTTAAATGGGTTCAGCTTTATTCCAGCAAGTAACAATCAAGGTCTGGATTTGTAAGATGATGAGATAGTTGAATGTTGCCTGAATAAGACTAACAGGCTCAAGGCTATGCTACCTATCTGGTGAACGCACAAGGTACAGTGCTATTGCTACAAATAGTAGGCATTACTTACTTACTAGTAAGTCATGCTAAAGAGCTCTATGCCATGCAACAGTACATATTGTAGCAAGCTATTTTTCCCTATGTTGGCTAGAATTACTTTTAGCCATCTATATCTAATGTATTGGAGATCTGAAATTCATCATGCATACACATGCTCAGCCCCAAGAATGTCACAGAACAGCCTAGCGTTTCTGATTTTGCATCATATTTGAATAACTGACTAGCTAGGAACACTCTGGCTATGAATGCTATCAGGGCACCACATATTTCTACATTTTTAGCCATTTGCTTACACTATTTTAGGTGCAAAAGCAATGACCCTGAGTCACTGCTAAATTTAATTCTCGTTTCCTGAAACTTATGAGCACAACCATTGAAATAATAAAAACTAATTCTGTCCTCAAAAGAGGTTTTGCATGTACTGATGTTATTTCAGATAGACAGTTCCTTATCAGTCTCACTGAGATCAATGAAAAGAATTAGATAAGGCGCTGTACTTCTTTTATCATGAAAAAATTGGCTTTGGAGGACTTTTATCTTGGAAGCGAAATCCAGGTTGGTGATCACTCTGACAGGTTGGTGATAGCAAAGTTGCTGTATAAGAAATATTTTTCTGAAAGGTGTTAAGATCAACTGGGAAGAATTTCAAATGCGAATAAATACCACTATAAATATTCTAATTCCACAGTGATCTATCACGGAGTAATTAACCCAGGAGAACCAATCTGCTTGGCGGGGAATAATCAGGTTTATAATGCGCATACTCCTCTGGACATTCCATTTCATTCCCTTCCTCTCTTTCCACGTGCAAACGCATTTTCTGCATGCAAAGTGTGTATTTATTTCCTTTTTTGAATAAACTATTTAGTGTCTCATGGCATACATTGTCTATGTCACATGAGCAAAGAAGGCCAAATTAATCAAGAATATGGGTATTTAACATCAGAATTACTAAGGTTTTAGACGTATTTCATAGAACTACCTGTAACTATAAAGAATTTATTTAATGACTGTGAATACCTTTGACCACAACACTTAGACCTTTCCAGGAAAATGAAATTTGCATTTCAAAAAACCATCTCTCAGTTGGTTTGTAAAATTATTGAAAGAACAGAAGTATCATAAATTCATTTGCTGCGCTTAAAAGGCATTCTTTATTACAGATTCGATTTTGGTTACAAATTAGTGCTCAGAATGATAATCCATACCCAAGCTTAACCTACTGAATTTAAAGATGAAATCTTGATTTAATTACTTACAAGCAGAAAATTTTACTTCATTTACTTTATTTCTTCTGGAACTTATTTTACATTAAAGTTTAGTGGTGTTCAGAGATTTTTGCTCTTTGTATGGAAATGTGTTTTCTTGCAACCTTGCCCAAACGTCAGAATATTGACAGTGCAGTTTTAAAATTACAATGATGTCCAGAAACCATTCTGTAGCATATTATCATCCAAACTTACAATTTCAAACCTAAAACATGTTAGGAGATCAGACTAGATAATGTTGCTGTAGCTTTTGAAACATTAGGGCATTTCTCTTAAAAGGCTAAATAGTTACTCAGTTGAGTGCCTTTACATACATACACATATATAAATGTATATATATGATTGTTTTATAGATTCAAAATGTTTAATTAAAGGTAAGGGCTCCTACAGAGTAAATATCATGCTTAAGTAATGTAAATGTGGATATATGACAAAGTACATACTCTAGTGCACAGGTATGTAATTAGTCTGTACTTGATTATTTTGCCTTACAGAGTTTCAACATATATATATATATATATATATCCTTCAGTGTTTTGTGTGTGCTTTTTTTCCCTGGTGGAAAATACTATATATATATATGTGTGCTAGCTTCTCTGAAGCTACATTTGGAAACTTTTATCACAAATATAATTTGCATAATTTGGTTCCAATCTATACTTTAGACTAATTACAGGTTTTATAGTTACTTGTACATATTAATATAATTTTTACATATTAATGATAATTTTGAAGTGGAACTGGATCCCTACCTTTTACTCTTCATGTGCTTCTATTCCTACATATTTTACAAGACTAAGGATTAAATTATCATCTTGACATAATTGTCATAATAATTTCACTCAACATTTTCTCTCTACTTTGTGTTTGCAATTAAATTATTCCTTCTCTTTCTCTCTCTCCCTTAGTAATCCCACAGTAAGGATTTTTGAATGTATATTGTCATCTAAGGTAAGCTTTCATATGGTTCTTGCATATGAAGCTTATGTCTGTTTACAGGTCATACAATGTCTGCCTAGTATGGCATGATTTTCATTATGTCACTTAATGAAAATGTTTTTTACAATTAGTAGCATGATAATTTTAATGCATATAAGTTCAGATTTTTATAATAATTGCTTGTTACGGTAATTCTTCTTAGTAGTACACCCCACTATCTTCTAATGGTGCATGTTTCAATGGAATTTAACAGAGCATGAGTTAGCATGGTCAATTAGCATGAATAAATGCAAGTAATAACAGAGCATTTTGCATTTACAGTAAGTTATTTTTTATAGGAATATGCCTCTACATAAACGAAATATTTATTCCACAGTTAACTTCATTTAAAAATGAATGATTCGTATCACAACTTGCACTCCATGAGTTGAAAGAATGCCAAAAAGCATGCCTTTTTTTTTTTTTTGTCTGTATTGTGCATCTACCTAAGGTTGGGAGCAAACGGTTCTGCCACAATGACGGTGTTAAATGAGACAGCACAGTCTCATAATCGCTAGTAACTAATTGCACTTTAATTGGATAATCCTTGTGTTAATAAAGGTTATAAATTCTTAAAAATCCGTACTCGGGATAAAAGCTGTGTGTAAGTATCAGCTCAATTGCATTTACCTGAAGCACTCAGAGACAGTGTTGTCTTCATCCCTTTTGCTTTAAAGCTTTTGCTGTGTTCCAGAAAAAGCTCAGAAGGTAAGTGCAGTTATCAGTGGGTGGTTTTCAACTTACAGAACACAATATTCATGCAGAGTTGTAAGGGGAATGTTGTAATGGTATATAGCTTTTTTAAAGCAAATGACACCCTTTGTCTGGAGAAGGGGCAGATTCTAAAGTTTTTAGCAAAATATTTATCTTTCCCTGTTTCTTCCAAATATCATTTGGAAATCATGAAATTAATATGAATTAAATGAACAGAAATATGTATTTAGTTTCTGTGACTTTTATTTCAGTGACATGGGGCATCCACAACCTCTCTGGGCAATTTGTGTCAGTGCCTTGCCACCCTCACAGTAAAGAATTTCTTCTTTGTATCTAATATAAACCCACCCTTTTTCAATTTGAAGCCATTACCCCTCGTCTTATCACTACATGCCCTTGTGAAAAATCCCTTTCCATCTCTCTTGTAAGTTCCTTTTAGGTACTGGAAGATGCTCTAAGATCTCCCTGGAGCCTTATCTTCTCCAGGCTGAACAACCCCAACAAAAAGCGAAATTCAAAGGTGAATTTAAAAGCAAATCCAAAATGATTATTCAGACTTCCCCAGCAGATGAAAGTTTCAACTTTCATCATCTCTCTCTGGAGGCTAAAGGCACCTATATCTAAAATCCTGGCTTTTTTCCATATGATTCTTTCACATACATCATCCCAATTGTTATTTTCAAGCAAGCATGGTAAATATTTTGCTAAATACATATAAACCATGGTAAGACCCAAAACTAGAAAAAGTTGAGTATCTCTGCATGTTTTCCAACTCATCCCAGTCAGGTGTTTTCTACACTGTTGCCCCTGCACTGAACTTCCATCTCTCACCATAGTCCACCTAGCCTGATGGAAAGCCAGGAGAGTCATCTGAAGTGAAGCTTATCATAGACTATTGCATGGGATGAGATAAATGACTGAATATATGATATCCTAGAAATGAAATTCACCCTGTGCAAGAGGACAGGAAATGCCTGCATAGCACCCATTAAATAACGGTTAAGTCTCAGGCTGGACTTTTGAACAGGGTTGAATTTTACCACATCTCAAAGTATGCAATACGAACTAAAGGTACTAAAGCTTTTGCTCCAGGAACCTTCAACCTGAAGATTATCTTTTTTCTTGTTTGTAGGTGGGCTTTCGTTCTTCAGACTATTGATGGATGGAGTGCCTCCGCATATCATTGATTCGTATATGCGTGAAGTACAGGCAGACAAAACTGAAGCCAAGTGAGAGTCCATCCACAGTGTTTCCTCCCACTGCACTGGAAGCTGGTAGCAGAGTAACAGCATTTGAGTTCTTGCAATGACAGAAAAAAAACGTGCGGTTGGAAATTTTATTATTTTTTTTCCTTTTTTTTTTGTTTTGTTTTCCTTAATTGTTCTTTTGTTTTCCCTATCTGCTCTTACTGAAAAGAAAGAATACGCATCCATTGCTTTGGGGTTGAAATGAAATGAACTGAAGACAACACACATTTTGTAATGTTCAGCTTTATTTGCTGTTTGATATTGTGTTCTATTTTTTAACGAGGAAAGAGGAGAAACTGTGTAATAAACATGAGGAGGCAGTCAGAATCTGTACTCGGTGGCACAAAGCATATCTTTGTCAGACTGGAAGTACATGGATTAGCCAGTAGCTGTGCAATAAGACCCTTGGAATACATACCTCTTAACTAATGTATCTTATTCACCTGAGAATTGTTTAACGCAATATGGTTTTACTATAATGTAACTAATAAGTATGTACTTAATGATCATTTAAGCTGAACATATCTTCCTATAGAAGTTTTGATTTCCTAAATCCAACCCATCGGTCTCTCAACTTAACTGAAATTGTTTTATTTAATGTACAATAAATATGAAGTGTTTAAGATCCACTAAGTTCTTGTTTACTAATTTTATGGGGTTTTTTTCTGTTCTCCTCTTACATATACATACTTGAATATTTTGAATGTTATAAATACCAACCACAACGCCTTCCATCATTCTGAATCCACCCCTTTTCCTCAGCAATTCGTGGAGCTCTTTTAGGTATCATATCTGAAAAGGGACTCAGACCAGAGCACTATTGAATTCACTGTGCAAGGCAAAAGTGCCTGAGATAGGGTAAAACAGCTGCATTACTTCTCCAACTCTGGCATCATCAACCTCCGAGTATTTTAGGAGTGGGGGTGATTGTCCCCAGGTCTCCAGCAAACTCTGGATCATGTGAGACACAAGGTCGCACATATTTTGGCCGGGTTGCCAATTCCCTATTGCCCTGTCATTTATTTACCAGTTCTCACTCTGGCTGTGCAGACAGGGCAGGTTATGTGCTTACTGGCTAATGATTGATCTCCAATTACAGTTTATAAAGATAAAGGTCTACTTAGACCAGCAGTACATTACAAGATGTTTATTTGATGTAAGTGCATTTTCAAGCATTCAGCAGTCAGTAATTATGCAACAATAAAGAATGTGTTACTATGAACCGCCACGGCTGAACTGGTGTTTTTGCAGTTTAATTAGCACTTCTGTCACTCTGGGGATCTGAATGCATTTTCTCACGTTGTTCTGCGAATCTTACTTACTCACTTCTCTCCCTCCTTTCTATCTTTGTGATTCCTTCTGTAGTACTATCTGTACAGGGAAGAATTCTGCTTTTCCAGCAATCCTGGACACGCACCCACCACCCCCACACCTGCATTTCACCCTGCTCCTGCCAAAATCAATACCCTCCTACACATTCATTCACCTCTACACACGAAAGAAAGCAACACATCTAGTAAGACAAAAATTTAATAAAGGATTAATAATTTCTGTTTATTCTGTATGTCACCAGTGAACTGGGATTCCATCTATTTTGAAGCACAGAAGGCTGCGGGTCAGTCTGAATAAATGCCATGGAGGTTTAAGAATTTAAGCACATTTAAGGTAGCACATTAAGCACTACTTTAAGGTAGTACCAGCCTGTTATGGTCAGCACCAAAAGCTACAGTTATTGTGAGTTTGTGCTCGTCAGTACACCAAAAATGATGCACCCAACCATCTCCACTTTGTACGTAGTGTTTACAGCTCCAGGTTTGTGTCTATCTGCCTTCTCAGTCTTAAAAAACACACACATAATAACCTGGAAGCCAGCATAAACCTCAGCTCCTGTAGGCCCTCTGACGATGGAATTAGCTGTTCTAATTTCTACCAGATGCCAGCAGTGTTAAACTACAAGCTGAACTAAGCTACTTTTCCCTGTGTGAACGTAAGCGTTATACTCAGATGCCCTCAATTCCTCCCCAGTTGCGTTTCCCAGCGTTTGCCATTGGCCATCCCTCAGGCTGGAGATACAGCACACCAGCAGGAAGGGCTGGGTACTGGGCCGTGGGTGGAACTGAGATGAGTGGGCATTAGTGTGCTATAAATTCATGGTCTCACCAACTATGCTGAGCAGACAAGCCTCTGGATTAAGAATTAATTGACTTTGACAGGAATGACTGGATGGGGTGGGACAGGAAAGGGACTTCTAGTAGATCTAAAACAGGCTGCAGAGCCTCATACAGAAAGAATAATAAAAGGTAAAGTTTTGATTTATAACAATTTGTTTAATGGGGTTCTCCAGGGATGATGTTTGACAGATGAAACAGTGACCAAACCCACAGAGTTCAGAAAATGCTAATGAAATCTGCAGCTAAATACCAGCTTGGGAGAATGAAGATGTGCCAAAGACAACAACAACTACAGGCAAAACAACTTATGGAGAAACAGAAGCAGCAGAATATCATGCTGTAGAAGATGTGTCACAGTGCTCTGAAGAATAAATTTCTCCAAAGTCACATGGAATTTTCAGGTAATTAGTGAACCTGAAAGAGACATAGGAGTAACAGAGGACGGTAAAGAAAACCTGGTCATACGAGATAAAGTAATGGCAAAACACAAAAGCTCAGGAAGCAGTGAAACTAGCAGTAGTTTTGTGCATCAGGCTGTGCTCCCTGATGCTCATAATGTGTGAACCCAGCTTAAGTCTTCAGCTAGGTGCATTATTCATATTACCTGTTCGCTACATACAGTCTCCATCAACTACTATGTGCTGAGGTTATAGTGCAGCAGAATCTTTAATAAGATTTTTCTTTTCTGCACACTTTCCTGTATCTAGTAGGAACTCAGTGTTTTTGAAAGCTCTGCCTTAGTGTACATAAGCCAAGGAAAACTAATACTTGGACTAAGAAGGCAGACCCAAACATGTAAACACACATAGATACACACACACACACAAAGACGAATCAAAGTTAATGTGAAAAAAGGGATTTATTTTTAAGGAAGTCAGAGGAAAATATTTTGTCTTCTTGTGGCTTGCTCTCCTTGCCCATGCAAGGGCATTTGGCATATAAATGTTATAGTTGTATAAATACACCCATTCTCGAATTGCTCTGTGTGGAGCTTGATACAGGCACTGTAGTTACTCATTTGCATTGCAAGATTGTGGCCACTGCCAGCACACTTTTCCCTCACCAAAACCAATCTCACGAATACAGGAAGAGAAGGAGTAAAAAAACACATGTAATCTTTTAAAGCTTTTGTAAACTGGGATATACTGTTTATAAGGAGGTCTTTATGGAGAGTCAGAATTTTTTTTAAAAATTCCTTTTATAAAAAAATGTTTCAAGCTTCCTGAAATTCGTTACGGGGGGAAAAAGAAAAGTATAATATTGCTACCTTTTACAGAGCATTGCGAAGGGACTATTACTTTATGAAAATCTTTCGTTGCATTTTGAGATTCTGGAGCAAAAGGCGTTCTATTTTAAGCACAGAGTACTTACTGTCACTTGATTTTCATGTCCTGCTTTCCTGACTGACAAGTGAAGCTGCTGCTTTGCTGAAGCAGAGAGCATTTGGAAGCAAAACGTGTCCTGAATACTGAGGAAGTAGTGGAAGTCTAAACACATTGGACTTCAAATTCTTTGTATTCTTGTTCTACACTTTGTTGCTGAATATTTTTTAAATTAAAACAAACCCTTCCCCAAGCCCAGCGATTAATTCAGTAGGGAATCTGTTTCTTCCTCTACTCATGTTGCTTTTTACGCCACTTACTTTCCCCTCCACTTTCTCTCCTAGTTTCTCTTCTTTTACTCTTTGTATCACAAAGAGCTTGAGCAACCTCTCCATAAATACCAGTACTATTATGTTCATTGCCCACAGTAATGCACAGGGTATTAAAAGAAACCTTCTTCCAAACCCAGTGATCCCAGTGGACTGGGGATCTCTCTGGTTGTGAATTTGTCACATTTCCAGTTTGCCATTCTCTAGTTGGCTGTTACTGAATCTTTCTTTATTATGTCATATGTTACCTCTTCTTTTGCTAGCAGTTCCTCTCTTCTATGTTTTGGCCTCTCACGACAATTGCTGTACCATACTGTTTTTAGTGATCTGTAAATTAAATCAGATGATGAATGACATGGCACTTGGAATGGGCATACTGCAACACGGGATTTTGAAACCACCCTTTAGCGTGACTCTTGCAGTAAAGAAATCTGCTCAAAAACATATTAACTTCATCAGTTGAAGTGAATCAGCTCCCTTTGAATAACAGGAAGAGGCTTTGTCCGGCCAGAAAGTTGCACCCTCTGGCTCATAATGGAGGAACTTAAAAAAGAATTCCAAACTGAAATGTCATTTGAGTTTATAATACTCATTGCAGGATGTATTTTACACTTTCTACTTCATCTTTCACACAGCTACACAGGGCTCACCTTTCCTCAGACTCCCTCAGAAACCACACAACCTTCTAGAGATTCAGGGATACATCTAAAATCCTTCACGACGAAATAATTTGATGTGCCACAACTGAAAAGGTGTATTTGTTTGGAAGTGCTTTCTCTATGCAGGTCAAGGAGGTAAATTAAGTCCTGTGCTAACACTGTGTCCGGGTGTCCCACAACATGTTAAGACTGAAACTCCCCAGGCAAACCAGACTCCAGTCTCTGGGTGGTGGAGGGACCCTCTGGGAGGTGGGGTCACCTCCCTGCAGGCTCTGTCCTGCAGGCTGCAGGGAGGTCACCTGCTGCCCTTTAGCAAAAATCCTTGCCGGCCACCTTCTGCGCGCCCCCGCTGTGACCATCATCTGCACGATGAACCGCGTGAAAGTAAAATAAGCTGAATGAGGAAAATCACAGGGAAGAGAGGGATTCGACCCACGCTCCCCGCATCCAGGAGGGGAGAGAGGTGGGCGCATCTCCCCGGGGACCAGCACGGCCCGTGACCGCCCACGGTCCGGAGGATGGACGGGCCCTGCCGTGGCACACCCCCACCACGGCCGAGGGCATCCCCTGCTGCCAGGGAGATTCCCATCCCCGCACGGCGAGGCGGGGCCCTGCCCGCTGCGGGGGCGGGAGGGCGCGGCGCCCTCGGGGCGACGGAGCCTGAGGCGGTCCGAGGGTGAGGGTGTTTGCCCTGCGCTGCCCGTGGTGGGGGCGGGGGCGGCCGCTGCCGGGCGTCGGCCTCTTCCGCCGCTGCCCCCGGCCCGGCCCCGCCCCGAGCGGCGGTGGCTCCGTGACCCCGGTGCCGTCCGGTGCGGAGGTGCCGGCATGGCCGTGCCCTGGGCTCTGCCCGCGCCCCTCAGCCCGGCGCAGCTGAAGCGCCT
>VZRE01011202.1:556948-631905 GCA_013396775.1 Cephalopterus ornatus | reverse complement strand
GCCTCCTGCTGAACTGCCTGACGGCGCTGCCGCTCATCGCCTGCTGCCCCAGCGCCGCCGAGCAGGTACCGCCCGCTGCGGCCGCCGCCTCTCCGGCACAGCCCGACCCCTGCCCCGCCGGCCGCCCCGCGGGTCCCGGAGCCTGCTGGTGCCTGCTGGCCGCCCCTGGAGCCCCCGGGCCGTGCCCCGCGGGGTGCGGTGCCCCGTCACGGGCGGCTGCAGCGGGCGTCCCCTGGGAACCGGGGCTGAGGCAGCGCTGTGATTTTGTCCTGAGAAATCAGGGGAGCGGCGGTGCGAGGCTCACGCTTTGGGGCAGCAGGGGTCAAGCTGGAGATGGGTGTTAAGGTTTGAGTGCCAAAATGCTGGTGAAAGGACGAGGTTCGGTGGGCTCCGCTCTCCTGCCCGGCCCTTCGCTGACCGGAGGGCCCCGCGGGGCCGGGCCTTCGGTGGGCACCGTCCTGCACTGCACGGTGTGCTCCGCCCTGGTGCGTGGCACCCCGGACTCCTCCACCGACCGTCGTATCCCCTGTGTGCCTGGACTTGCTGGGTAGGAAAGGTAGCCCTAGGGGCTCAGGAGGAACGCTGTAACACGGGGGCCGTGGAGGCAGCTGGTGGTCAGGAGAGAGGGTGCGGGATGTGCCCAGGAGCAGAGCAGAGCTGGCTGGAGCTGGCCGCGGGGCATTGCTCCTGCCCCTTCAGCATCGCTTGGTTCTCAGCTGCGGCTCGCTGGAGTCGCAGGTGTGTTTAGCTGATCGTACCTCAAATGTTTCCTGTCCTCGTGTGGGAAATATTTAACTGCTTTAACTTCTGGAGGGAAAACAGGCTTGTTAACCTGGGCTGGTGCCGCTGTTCCTTGAACTGCGTTGCCTGCAGTTTCCCCGACAATTTAAGGAGCTCTTGTCAGCTTTGCAGCCCGTTACAAGTTTCCCATTGCGGTCTCTTTATGGTAGTTGGGTAGCAAATATAAGGGGAAAGTTGCTTTATGTGAGTAAAATACCTTGAAAGGTGGCAGTTTTCCTTGTGTTCTGGTGGGCTTAAATCCTAATAGCAGAGGTTGGCTGTTGGTTGTTTTCATTTTTTTAATAACATAGATTTACTTTGGTAAGTGTTCATGTCAGAAGAACATATGTTTTTCTCTAGTTGCATTGCCCTTTGTGCTAGCAGAGATGTTTGTGAAAGACGTATCAGGAATCTGATCCAGATCAAAATTAACTTCGCATTGGTCTTGCCCTAATCACTGCCCTGACATACATCACCAGGTAGAGGCACTCTGGCATTGGGTAGTAGGAGAAGGGAGAACAGAGGTGATACTGAATGGTTGGAAACCACCAATTGTCTTCTAGTGGCTCTTTTGGAATTAAAATGCTACCTTTAGCTTAGCTTCGTGATGAAAATATCAGTTGAGTGCCAGCTATGTGTCTGAATGTTCACTTTAGCTTTTTCTTTTCAAATATAAAAGCAGAAAGTAAATTTTAACTTATTTTTCTCTTGAGGACTCTTGTAGCAAAAGAAGAAAGTTGTGTTGCAGACATCCAGGGAATTATTCCTTCTAAGAAAGCTTAGGTTAGGTTTTAGGAACTTTACTGGTTTTGTGGGTTTTGAGGTGTTTTTTTTTTTAATTGTGGAAGCTGAATTTTATAAAAACTTGTAGTTTGGACTACACTTTTTGTTCAGATGTCAGTATATCCTTTATAAATATTTACTGTGAAGCCAGACTCATCCTATTGTTTACTTTGTTGCCTCTGAACTGTTCAGAGTAGCCCTGATTTTCTCTTGCTTCATCACTTTAGAAGCATCCTTCTCCTTTGCTTGTTTAATGACTCAGCTTGTCTTCCACCTAAGTTGAGGTCATGCTCCTGGATGGCTTTTTGAAAAAGCTAAAACTGTTGCAACACTGATAGGTGCTGTACGTGCTGTTGTAATATCTACTTGGTAGTTTTGACTAGGATATGTAGGCTGGAGGGGGTAGGTGGAACTGAAGATGATGTTAAAGATGATTGAAATCACAGACTGAACTAAATATCAAAGTGCACTTCAACACCACTTCTCCACATGGCCTAGGCAACTCTTCCGTTCATGAGCAAGTCTTGATTACCTGATGGACGAAACATGAACTTGTTCTGTTCTCTTGGTGGAGGGTGGGTGCACTGGATAGAAGACTTGGATAAAATAGCAAGCAGGTTTTGGTTTGAGTTGGGTTTTTTGGGGGGGAGGAGGTGGTTCTCAGTTGGTTTGTGTGGTTGTTTTTTATTCCCTAACCAGGCTTAAGTGGGCCATTTTGGTTAGGCCTTTATTAAAAACACAAAAGCCTTGATGTTTGTGTAACCTGTCCAAAACAGGTAAGACTGGTAGCTGAAATCCCTCAGAGAGTAGCTGCTGACAGATGCTTAGAAAAGACTTATTTCTCCAATACACCCTTCCAGCTGCCAAGACTGTGGTCTAGCAGTTTCTTCGCAAGGGACACTACTTGGGTTACTTGCTAGAACAGCAGCGGATGGATCTGTTTCCCCACAGACACTTTCCACGTCATGATTTTGCCCTTTGAATTAGTTGTTTTGAACCTGTTTGTTCTTTCAGCTTCCATTCTGTCCTATTGCAGTGATTTCCACCATTTCATACAGCTTACCCCTAATCCCAATGCAGTTAATGTCTCAAACCGTACAATGCTCCCTTGTTCTCTGAATGTGGAGGCATTATTTTCCTATACACTGTTCTTTTTATTTTCATCAGAATCAGTAGCCATTAAAAGGCAGTTTGTTACTGACTAACACAATATGTTTTGGATTTATAAAATATTGTCTGCTTCAGTAACATCTTCTTGTTTAGTAGGAACATGGGTTGTTTCACTGCCTCCTGTAAATGCACGTTTCAACATAAGCCTTCTTATTTGCAGCTAAGGCATTAGCAGATTGCACCCTTCAAGCACTGTTGTAACCAAAATCCACGTGTGTGCGGTTTTGTTGAGTGTTTGTCCAGTTTCCTACCCTCTGTAACTTAGGAGGGTAATCTATAATGTACAGGTGTGGTGGTGAGGAGGACACCTGCACATTTCATCTTCTGTGGAGGGCTGAAGTATCTCCTTCGCTGTGACTGCAGCCTGGGTTTTATTTTGTATTTTGTTTTGGGGTTGTTTGTTTGGGTTTTTGACACTAATTATAAAATATTTAGGAATGGCAAGTTTTGCTGACATTAAGTATAAGCAATGTGTGTTTGCTGAGCTAGAGTGCAAAAAGGAGCGCTTTTTAAGTGAGGATTTCCATTTTATCCCACCATTTGTCAGTGAATTGTTTTGCTCCACTGCCAGCAGACTTCTCTGAAGTAGCTACAGACAATTCATTAGGTTTTGCAGGTGAATCTCATGTACTCCTCCCCATTCTGGGTAAAACTGGGAAGAAAACTGACTAGGCATAATTCTCTGTTTTTTTAAAAGAGAGAAAGGTAACTTTGATCCTCTGCTGTCATGATTGCTCATAGGGGAGCCTAGCTTTGGTAATCCTTCAAGCTCAGCCACAGGTCTCTCTAAAAGCATAGAACAGTTGAGTGGAAGAGACCTTTAAAGGCCATCCTGTCCAACCCCCTTGCTATGAGCAGGGACATCTTCAACTAGATTAGGTCGCTTCAGCCTCATCCAGCCTGACTAAATATTTCCAGGAATGGGGCATCCACCACCTCTCTGGGCAGCCTGTGCCAGTGTTTTACAGCCCTTATTAAAAAAAACACCTTCCTTATATTTACTCTAGATCTACCCTCTTTTATAGAATCATAGAATCTTAGAGTGGTTTGGGAAGCTAGAATTTTAGGATAGAAGTGCACACTAAAAGTAATTATTACTTTATATTGAATTTATAGCTATTAAAAAACTCGTAGCAGTTACAGCAGGATCTAAGCAAAGAATTTGGAATAGAGGGAATACAGGAAGACAGGAAGAGAAAAGCATGGATTATGGATATGCAGTTAGGGCAATTGTAGCAAAAAGGTGCAGGGGCTCAAGGGTTCTCATGCAGAGAGCCGAAGGAAGGGAGGCTTGTGATGACAGCTCTGTAGAATTGCTAAGAAGCAGCATAGTGAATTTATAAAAGGATGTCATACCTTGCTGAAACATGATGTTTAGAAAGCCATACATGTAGGGAGACCAAAAAGCAGTGGAGGGTCTAGGTGTCTCCAGCTATCTCTGCTATTAACTGCTTGGAGGGAGAGGAACATTGGTGAGATGCTATCTCTGCTTCTCTCACTCTCTTTTTAAAAACCTTTCTTAAAAAAAAACCCAACAAACTCCTCCAAACAAACAAACAAACCACCTTTAAAACTGAAAGAGGGATTGTCTTGACGTCTTGAGGGGGAAAATGAGGGGAAGATATTAACTGGCATGATATTATGTAAACAGGAAGGGCACAACTGAGGTTTTTGGGAGAGAGAATAGAGAAGTAGGAGAGGTCGAACTGGAGAAGCTGCTATGAACTGTGTGTGTTGGAGTGGGGGGAGTGTGAAGGAAGAAGCCCCCGACTTCATAGAGAAGTGTGAAGCACTGAGTGGAGTGGGAAATTCATCCAATACCAACCAGTGAGAAACAGAGCAATCATTTGTGAATGGGAGAAGGAGGTTATTTGGCATGAAATAAGACAGTGAAGGTCCAGGAATCCTGACACTTGAAGGAAGAGAGCTCTTTCAGAGGGAGCTTGTTGGAGAGAGGAGGATGCTAAAGAAATGCAGGGAGTCCTTGGTGTGCATGTACTGGGACTGCAGTATGATTTTTTTATTATTATTTTTATTTTTTTCCAACTCTGCCCTCTTCCCCCGCTGTAATTCAGGTTTGAACAGCCCCGTCCCTTCTCCTGTTATTAGTAAAGTTGCACACAGTGAAGGGAGGGAAGCGATCCATGTTTGGGGGGAAGAGGGAGGGAGTCCAGTCAAAATGTTGGAGATTTGTTCTGGATTTGTTCCAAAGAGGGACCATGTACACTGGGGCAAAACTATTAGCTGTGGATTGAGGAAGTGAGATTATGGCTAAATGTGATGAGTATTTAAGGGGACCTGAATCTTTGAATATTGCAAGAGCTTGGCCTGTTGAACCCTCGGGACTTGAGAGCTTTGCTTGAAAAAAGTTGTAAGGGATCTCCCTGACACGTGCAGTCTGCTGCAGCTTTGTGCGCTCTTTTGTGAGGTGGAATCACAGAAGCAGAAGAATGGCTGCTGTTCTACCTCCATTGTGTCTGAAGGAGAGGGCACGTCACACAAACCTGTCAAACACAACAGGCACATGGCTTATTGTTTTGACGCGGTCTGGTTCAGTAGATGACCAAACCTGCTGTATCGAATCTCTGTGTGACAAGATTCTGGCGCTGTAGCATCTTTCAGACGTCCTTTTGAATTGAAGCAGAGAAGCATCTCCTCCACTCCTGGCCTCCTTCACCCACGTTTGTGTTCTCTTCTAGTTCTGTGAGAATAGCATCTGGCTCTGGCCAAATAATTCGCTTGCTTGGGCAGGATATCACTTTGGGCAGAGATAATAAACACCTCATCAGTGGAAAAGCTGATGATTATTGGGAGCCTCCTGACCTTTCTGCTCAGTCTGTCAGCCATGTCAGCATTCTCAAATGTTCCCACTTCTCTAATTTGCAAACTACTTGGGTCCAGCGTGGGAAGCTGTCAGGGGACATCCCTGGATGGAGAGCCAGGCATGTGAGAAGGCGGAGGAGACAGCAGCTGCAGTTGTATTGAGCGGGTGGATAGCAGAGAAAATCTGCAGTTATTAGGAACTTTGGAAACCTCTGTTTACCTCTGGTGATTTGGAAAACTTTTTTTTTTACTGTTCATGATTAAAACATTAGAGCATTCATTTAATGTGCTAAATGACAGTTGATCACAAATGAATTTTCGTCATTACCACTTTGGGTTAAATTTGAACTGACACCTAAGGGATGTAATGCTCCAGATGGTGTTTCTAAGCTCTCTGACACCTGCTCTCCTGTTGTTAACTAGGTTTTCCCTTCTCTTCAACTGTGGGAATACTGATACATCCGCTACAGGTGCTAATGGATACACATGATCCTTACTGGGAAGAAGATGAACACTCTCCCCCTGCCTTTCCAGATCAAGGGACAGAGTGCTTTAGTTTTGGAGTCTAGGAGGACAGTTGCTTTGATTTGTCCCAGTAGAAGCTAATGCAAACAGATTTGGATCAGCAGTCTGAATGATTATACCTGTACTGTAGCTTGCAATTAGACAAAAGCCATTGCTTTGTCAGAAAGACTTAATAAAAGTTTTGAGTTAAAGCTGATTTATTTGATTATTTTTTATATTTAATGTATTACACTTGTTTTGCGGTGAGATAAATGTAGACAGTGTTACCTTAAACAAAAATTCTCTCATCCTGTTCTGTGGGTTGTGGAAACTTCCATAAACTGACTATAGTGACCAACGTGCAAGCCTTCTGTTTTGGTTAGAAATGAGGCTGTATTTGTCATGGAGCTTGCATTTAAAAAGACTGTGCTGATGCTGTGCGTGCAGCATACAGCACTACAGCTAATGATAAAAAAATTGTGCCATAACACGTTTCTGTTCCTGAGTGGTGTTTCAATGATGGAAATTTGTTTCAATGATGGAAATTATCAAGTTACGTAAGAAAGTGCCCATGGTTTGGCATTTGACATAACTGGTGATGTGTCCCACACTGGGGTGAATGCAGAGTGGCTAAGGAATTTGGCTAGCATATTTAGCACTGGATACAGTCTACTTTCATCAAACCTGGTAACTAAAGCAAGCTAAAATCTATTTCAGTTAGAGGTGTATGGTTGCAAAAGGAGGGGAGCCTAATGCAATCAAAAAGCGAATGTTGTCCTGTGCAGAATTGCCAAGTGTGGCCTTGTTTACTTGCTAAAATGCAGAGATTAGGACAAGAAGTTTTGATAGATTTCAGTCCTTTCATAAGTGGTAGAAGTGTGTCGCAGCAAGGATGCCTCGTGAAACGCTGCAGGTTATCTTTGTGGCACTTCACGGTAATATTGGTGAGATCTGATCTGTCTAAATCTGCTTAATAGCCTTTACTGGACTTAAGGAACACATGAAATCATGTTGGTCAATGTGTGCTGCAGGAGAGGAATTGCAGAGGTGGAGTGCCACAGCAGCTGCCCCTTATCTGGCAGTGGGAAAGGATCCAGCCCTGTGGGTGTTCACTTGTTCAACCTGCAAGTTGCATTTCCAGCATTTATGTCTGACTTTTCATGAACAGTGCTTCTAAATGCTAAGGATACCACTCAACACTACTTGAGGCAAAATGTTACCTGTGCTTTGTTCAGTAGGTGTTTTAAATAATTTTTAGCAAAGCCTAATTCCTAGACAAAGTCATACTGACTGTGCATATGGAAATAATGCTTTTGAAAGGAATGACTGCAGAACAGTTCCTTTGAACCTAAGACTGGTGTTAATGTAACTAATTCACAGCTCTTTTTGAAAATCTGATAGTGTAAATTAAGTAGATAGTTGCTTCTGTTGCTTCTGCATATTTAGTGAATGAGTTAATTTCTGTAAACCCCGGCCAAAGTGCCTATGTAGTCAATTTTTCTATGTTAGAAAAAATATCTTTCCCTAGAGGCTGAAGTCTTTATTTAGTAAAAAACCTAACATATAGATGTTGTAAATCTGAGCAAATCATCTAAGTGTCTGTCACGTAAAACACTGAGAGCTTTAGTAAGGGCTTTGCCACTGATTGCTTTTTTAAAGATTAATCTTATTTTTATAACATTTTTCAGCACAAAGAATGCAAATAATTAGAGAAATATGGTGGTTTTAAGATAAAAAAAAAGCCAGTTGATGCAGAAGAGAAGCTAAAGTTTTGGGTTTTTTTAAAGTAAATAGAAAGACCTGTGTTCCACTGGTGCATCTGGAGTAGTTCATTGCAGTAGTTACTACAATTCACATAGAAATTAGTGCAAGGTGTTTGTAACAAATAAGCACAATATAGTATAGTTTTCTGCTGAACATTATTTTACCTTTAATGAAACAGATTATCAGCTAAGAAATTGGGAACTACCTAGTGACCTTTTATGTGAATCTCTTTCAGGCACCTTCTTGGGCATACATCCTGGGTGCATTAGGACTTTTTATCTACCAGTCTCTGGATGCCATTGATGGGAAGCAAGCCAGAAGAACAAACAGTAGTTCTCCTCTAGGAGAACTCTTTGATCATGGTTGCGACTCTATTTCCACAGGTAGCCTTCACCTACTGTTACCCCTCCTAGTTTGTAGAAGTTACTCCTGCTTAGAGCAGTGTCAGCAAATTACCATCTTTTAGTATAACTTCTCCATCTCCTGGTCCATGCAGCCAAGTCTGCCTCTGACCTCTGCACCCCTGACCAGTATCAGGGGGGATATTTCACAAGTTCCTTTGGCAGATGTTGGGTAAGATGCATTCTGGTCCTACTTACTGTGCACCTTCACATACAGTGTTCTATGAATGAGCAAGATGGTGAACAAAGAACTCCATAAGAGCTTGCCTAAAAACACTTTACGTAGCCTGTGTTTTCCAGTAGGGTACAGGTGATGCCTAATAAAGTATTTTAAGGACATAAAGGACTGATGCTGGCATGTGAAACTAAAGATTCAACTTTAGGAGTGAGGTGCCAAAATATCAGTTTGGTAATAGGGCATCCAGCCTGGCGCTTAGAAGAAGGATAATTCTGTAGAAGAATGAGTTTAAAAAAAGTTGTGAGTCCTTAAGAAGTAAGCCTTGCTCAGTTTCACTTCCCATAACTTAAAGGCTGGTTCGTGCCAATGCCTTCGATAAAGCTTAATGGCTGAAACCAGTTGCCCTGGGAGTTAGTAGGTTCTTTATGCCTCACTTCCCAGAGGAGTGCAGCTGCCGGTCTCTCTGAGCTGGGCCCTTCAGCTGAAGTTGTCAGTGTCGCAGAGAACACGTGATGACAAGGCCAGGAGAAGGGCCAGAAGGCAGGGCCCTCACTTGGCAGGAAAGGAGTGCTGTGTTTTGGCCTCTCCTGCCAGGACTTGTCCCTGAGGTTAGCAGCTTAGCTACTCAGTGAAGTATCAGTCATAGCATTACTTTGTTAGTGATTGTAAAATGCCCTGTGATTTTTTTTTATTTGTAATTTCTCTGAATTTTAAGCAAAGAGGGTATAAAACTAACGTGTTCATTTCTGCTTTTCAGTTTTTGTTGTCCTTGGATCCTGCATAGCAATCCGACTAGGAACAAATCCTGACTGGTTGTTTTTCTGTTGTTTTGTGGGACTGTTCATGTTCTATTCTGCTCACTGGCAGACATATGTATCAGGCATACTAAGGTTTGGAAAGTAAGTAGGTATCTTTAGAAGCACATGTGGCTTAATGTCTGAGGCTGCTAGCTACTTCCAGTTTCTTCTTGGTTTACTCCCTGCTTTCTCTTTCTCTCTCCTTCTTTCTCATCTCCCTTCCACTCTTGTGTTTTACCTGGCAAGAAGTTTAAAGTCTGCATAACACTGAGGACTTCTTTAGCAGCTGATTTTTAGCTGTATACGCTCCTGTTTGCATGCATTTTCCTCTTCTGTCTGCAGGTTTGTTCTCAGAACCCATACAAGCACTGTGAAGGCTCAGGCCAGAGATGTCTTGTTTATGTTGCAGACAAGTGGTCTGTGTAGGAGTAGGGACATTTGCAGTACCTGCCTTTGTAATCTCCCAGCCACAGAACAGTTTCAGCCTCAGGGGACTCTGAATCACATATATTTTTAGAGATATGGGTTTCCCTTTCATAGACATCTTCAGTCTTCCTTGGAACAAACTCTCTGCATTCATTGCATCCTTCTGCAAGGAGCTCCACAGAGCTATGGCTGTGCTTGAAGAATTATCCCACGGTTATGTGGGGCCCTTGCTTTTAATCTGTCTTATACTGGTTTTGATGTCCTTTAGGTTTTGTGTTGGGTCACAGTTCTAAAGATTCCTGTGATGCTGTTCATGACCTGATAGAAATTTCATCTGTTTCACTGCAGCATAGGAGGAAAAGTCATGACATTCAAGCAGAAGATGTTATTTCCATTTAACTGCTAATAGTGTGGGGATTGCTGCACCCTTCTGTAGCTGTGGTGGTGCCTAGCCATGGCCTTTTGCTGTTTTTAAGCAATGAGCTGCACTTTAGTGAGGAAAAGATCAGAGACTTCCGTGGCAGCAAAACTGGAAATAAGTGATAGATGAAGGCTGTCTTTCTGCTAATCCAAGTCACTTGTTCATAGTCCTACTTAGTTTTGACCTGGGAGAAGTGCCTTAGCAAATCTGAGCATCCCTGGGCACAGAGGCTGGTGACCAGCTGTCCTTGTGTTCTGTTTGATGTCTGCATCAAATCTAGGCTGTCCCTGGGATATTGCTAAGGGCTCTTTTTAGTTTGCTGATAATGCATTTTACCATGCAAACCATAATTCTTCTGCCTGCCTGCACATCCTAAATTTTTAAAGGACATCTTGTGCTGTAAACAAAAATAGGTGCTTTAGAGTGATGGCTGAAATAGGATCATTTCTGTGCGTGACTGAAGGGAGATGGGCTGTGCCATGAGCTCTGGCATTTTGCAGACATGATGGCTTTTCTGTGCCTTTTGTTCTGGCATAAAGTGTGAGAATGATTTCCCCACATCAGGAAGGCACTGCTATACCTCATAAAAATTTTGTCATTAAAAGCTCAGTGACTTCTGCTTAAACACACTGATAGTGCATAGTGCAGGCACTTCAGAATGGCGTGGTGTTCCATGCTTACCGTTTGAAGTTAAACAGACAAAACTTTTCTCCAAGATAACTTATTTCTGTTCAGTGAAAACAGGTCACAGTTTTTTTCAAGGCTTGCAGTTTTGTTTCTCTTGAGAACAGAGGTGTGAGTCTAACTGAAGAAAGCATTAGTACAGGGTTCTAATCATGGTAATCCATAATAATGTGGATGGAAGCTTTCACAATGCTGTTCCCGAATTAGCAACACTTGATTTCAGAAATCGAATCACAGATGAGAGATGCCTACTGCTGATGGCCAGGAAGGATCAGAGAGCTGAATCATGTAACGCTGTCAGGTTATGTGGAATACTGCACAGTGTCTGATTGCAGTCTTTGGACTCTGATTTGGGCTCTATTGCAACCAACATTCTGAGCCTCTGTAAAACTGAGTATTAAACTTTGGCACATATAATGATTTGAGTTCAAGTCTCCTCCCACTGCCACCACCACCAAAGCCAATACAGATTAGAAATAGGTGTCAATAGTGCAGAGTGCAACCTGTGAACACTTGCACATGGACACTTTAGAATGATGTAACCAACAAGTTCAGCAATGGCTGGGTAGATGTAACACTTTATCCCTGGCAGAGAGGGAAGAGCCCACTCCAGCACCACTGCCCCGTGACAGACTGGCATTTGACTTCAAGCCTTTTCATGAAATGGGCAGAAGATGAAAAACCTACACTAGACTGGCAAGCTGAACTGGCTCACCTTGGAGTCTGATGAGCACTACAGCTGGTAAAACTGGAGGAATGCAATGGTGTAGGAAGAGAAGGACTCCCCCTTCTAACAGCTTTAAGTAGTGATGAGCACCTCAGCTTATCACCTAGCTGCAGTTTAAACTTCGGCTTTAGAAGTCAGAAGATTGTCATGAAACCTAGCATATTTTATCACCAGCTTTCTAATGAAAGAAGAGAGTTTAATGTTACTGTGATTATCAAGTTCAGGTGAATGTTAGCCAAGAGTTGATTGCTCTCTGCCTTTAAAAATACACTGTTTCCTGTGCAAACAGTTCATGTGCTAAGTAAGTAACAATACACATTGACTTCGGTCATAGTACCAGCAAATTTATTCTAACTGCTAAAAGAAACCTTGTTGTTTGAACTTTTATTGTCACTGCTGGTAACTTTAGTATGAAGATCAGGTACCTGTCTCAAAATGTTTGGTACCTTCAAAGGCAGCTTTGATGTGCACAAGGGTTTTTTTAATTATTATTTATTTTAAAGCTTTATTGGAAGTTTTTAGGGTTTTTTTGTCTTGAGCCTCTACTAAGCTTTTTTTATATATGGGTTCTTCTCATTACATTTCATCAATTTAAGACAGTACTAAAGAGTTGTCTGAGAACAAAAAAGGTGGAAGTCTAGACTTGATAGGCCACCTTTTTTAAAGCAGCTTTAATGAAGGAAAAGCAAAATAGCAATTTCATGTCCTCAGAAACGGGACAGATGCTTAGCTATCCACTGACTCAGTCCTCCCTTATGTTCTGCAGGCCGTATCTGTCAGGTTTTCATGATATGCTGGCTTAAAGAAATCCCTTCTGTCCCAGCCTGCTCTTTACAGTCTCTGCTTTTATATGCTTCTAATGGAAATGGTTGATTGTATTTTCCTGTGAGCTTCCCTTAAACTTTGATTTGATATTTACGTACCAACAAGTCTGTAAATTTGTACAGAATTCTCAGATAGTTAACAATGTATTCATTAAAGATCTTCCCCCCATTAAAATGACATGCAGCTTGCTCCAGATGAGCATAGCTTTAATTTTACATCTTAGCCAGAGATGTGTGCCTACTTAGAGATTACTTTTCTCAGTCAAGGAAAGAAATTTATGTACATTGATGTAATTTGAAGCATAGTTACTGGGGTTTTATTCTCTCCACCCCCCCGCCCCAACTTTACACACAGCAAAAAGTCCTTTTCTTTAACTAAATCTCTTCTTTTCCTTCATAGAATTGATGTAACTGAAGTTCAGATAGCCATAACAATGCTGCTCTTGATATCTGCATATGCAGGACCAGCAATATGGGACTACAAGGTAAGTGTGTTAAGTGTTCAGAGTTCCTCTTGAGCATTCAGTTCCTGTAAGTGCTCATGGTTCCTGTGGTATTTGAAGCTGTCCTGTGCAAGTACCATCGACACCTACTAGTTGTCTAATGTTCTGTTTTAGCTTATTGTACAAGTGGAGGTTATTTTGGTGTGGTAGTTACCTTAGATACAATGGTGTGACTCCCTATGCACAATTTAGAGCTACACAGAGGAAAAAAGACCCCATCTGCCACTTATATGAACTTCTGAACTGGAAATAATACTCTGCAGTTCAGCAAATAGTTTTTGTTCTGGTTTTATATATTTTGTATATTGTAAGACATGTATTTCTTTCAGTTAAACAACCTATTTTAAAATTTAAGGATGAAATGTTGTAATCTCATGAAACCATGGGATGAAGTCAGGGGGTTTTTGGTTAATCCATATTCGTGTTGATGCAGATACACTGATTTTTAACAGTTAGTCACAACCACATAAATGTAAATATCTCTGTTTAAAGAATTGCTTTGTCTCTGACTTTTATTCTGATCTTTAGAGATGCACTTTAATAGACAGTATCAGAAGTATATGAAACTTAAGATGTTCATCCTTTCTAGGGTCTTTGCTCAGAAATTTATAGTTCTGCTTGGCTATAGCAGAAGGAAGAGCTGAAACAATTCCGTACTATTGATAACCAATACAACTTAACCTAAATATAAACCACCAAGAAATTAAAATAAATTTATACATTTACTCAGCAATTAAGAAATGCTTAGCTAAAGTTTTTCTTTTCCCCATATTGCAAGATATTTTTTGTTTTCAAAAAGCTTATTTTCATGTTAGAAAATAAGTAGGTGCATTAGACTTTAATTATGATGGATTTTTTTTTCCTACACTATTAAAACCTGTTGTAGTTATGCTGTATCTCAAAACACTCTATATTCAAAAATATAGTCAATGGTTTCAATTTATTACTACTTTTTTTTTTTTAATCCTCTGCTGCCTTTGGAAGGTTCCTTGAAACTGCCATTGATTCCAAAAGGTAACTGTTTAATTAAAATTTGTATCTGGAGACTATTCAGGATAGTCTCATGATATGCAAAGATACAGCATACAAATAACATTCCAAAACACACAGCAGGCAGATGGTGTTTGTGTTTCCTGTGGTTCAGTGTTGTGTTATCCAGTGAAATAGAAGGAGCTCTCCTCTTTCCCCCTCCCCTACCATGGTGATGCAGTAGTCTGTGTCAAGTTTTTGCTTATGTAATAAAAATGTTTGAAGAACATAGTAAGGAGGAACAGAACTTAAGAACTCAAAAGTTGAGTTTAAACATTACAAAAGATATTTGTTGTTTCCTTAGTAAGGAAACAAATTCCAAGCACTGTCGTCCTGAGCTTTTTCCTGGGAAAGCGAGAGTTGAAATGTTTGTTTAGTAGGTGTGGGTGGCTTCTATAATCCCTTTTTAAAAAAGGTGGTGTGCTTAACCTCTGATATCTTTCTCTTGTCTTGTGTTTTTTTGGTTTTGTTTTTCTGTGTTCTGCTAAGGTCCCTTTGGTGGGCTTAGAACTGAAGTTCTTTGCAGTTATTGGCATCCTGTGTGGAACAGCACTTTCTTTTTTCAATTACTTCCGTGTCATCTTTGGTGGAGGGGTTGGAAAGAATGGATCTACGATAGCAGTAAGTTGCTCTAAAAATCTGAATAAAGTTTGAATAATTTATGCCCGTAATTTATTGCATTTCAAGTGATCATAAGGGGTTTAATTGTTTGAACATTAAAGCAGACAGGCATATGAGTGTTGGATGGCTAAAGCAAAGACTTCATTATCTGCTTTCTCTCTGCCTGTTACTGGATTTATAATTAGTGGTCACTGCAAAGGATACAGTGATACCAATAGCAGTGGCCCAATGCTAATGGACTTTCCCGAGTTTTGGCAATTCTGGTTTTATTTATTGGGATTTGCAATATGTCTAAAATCTGGACCTTGCTGTGTGATTGAAGTCTAAGACAAACTTTCTGTCCATTTACATTGCAGGGAACGAGTGTTCTTTCACCAGGCCTGCACATTGGACTACTTGTCACACTGGCCATTATGATCTATAAAAAGTCTACAACTCAGCTGTTTGAAAAACACGCTTGCCTGTATGTCTTAACATTTGGGTTTGTGAATGCCAAAATCTCACAGAAGTTGGTGGTAAGGATTTTTCTTTCAGTCCTAAACATCCTAAAACTAAACTGGTTCTTGGCTTAACACTTGCTGGATCAGCAGGCTTCATGCAAGTTTTCCCATTCTGCTCTGCCACTGTATTACCAGTTTCATTATGACCAAGACACTGAACTATACTCAGGGTCCTGCAGACAGATTCTCTATGATACTGCTGCAAATGCATACTTCATGTTGAATGTATTGGTTAGAACTTTCAGCTTTGTTTAACTTACTCCTAGAAATATACTGTCTGTCTTCTAATATCCTAACTCTGGTCCCTCAAGCCTTACTAACTTAGCTGTGACTTCTGATTTAGTTATCTGAAATAGGAATTTACTTTAATCATTACAATTATGAGAGAAACTTTCCTGTCCTTTTCTTTTTTATATATAAAACCCTCATCAATGGCTTAAAAAAAAAAATCAAAAAAAAAATCTGCCTTACTACATATTTGCTAACAACAGTAATCCAGCCAGCTCATTTTTTTTCTCCCGGCACGACATTTTTCAAACACTAGAAAACAGGTATTTGACAGACTTTCTGGCTAAACAGGTGTTCACCTAGTGAGCTACTACCTCTTTGAGAGAGAGAGAATGCTGATACAAATACTGAGCCTTAAGACTGAACTTGAGGCAGTTCTGTCAAACGGATGAACTGCCTTGTTCGTTCCTTGCTCATTCAGAGGAGCCCTGGGTCCTTGTAACCAGCAGTCATCCCTGTGTCTATGTGCCCTCATTCATGGACATTTCTGAGCAAACCATATTTCCCTTGATGCTTTATATGTAGCTCTAAGGACAATTGGCTCCAGAATCAAATCTGTAATAGTAGTGGGGAGAGGATTTGGTGGGTTTATCTGAAGTGAGCAAACTGCAGTAAAAACTGAAGGTGTGACCAGGTGGGAGGCCCAGCTGAGATCAGTGCAGTTTCTGTGGATGTGCCAGAGCTACTCCATGGGTGTTAACCCTGCAGGGCTGCTCTCACACACCACTCCAGATGTCAGCCAGGAATTGCTATCAGGAGAGATGTATCCTTGGCTGGCTTGGTGTGGAAGCCTTTGTCACCTTCTGCCCTGGTTGTGTTTTTGGTTTGTCCATAGACTGGAACGCTCACAGGCTTTTCTGTGAGTTTTGCTGTTCAGCATGGAGTTGAACATGATATGTTTTTATGCTAAGAGACCACTTTGTTCACTAGAGCTTCTCGATACTTTATTCATACTTGCTGAGTATCCACAAGCAAGGAACTAAGGAATGACAGGATGATTTCTTATGGCAGACTTGGCATTTAGACTCCTTTCCTTTTGCTGTTTTTAAACTTCCTGGTACAGACTCTTCATATGTCTTTTATTAGGTCACCAAGTTTTTGCAAAGAACGCTTAGTTAAAAGTGAGCTCAAGTTGTCTCTAAGAATGCTAAATATGGAAGGAACAAGGTGTGTGTGGGAGAACAGATTTCTTCCCTTTGCCCTCAGTAATGTTTTTTTTGTGTCTCTGAGCATACATCATTATCTTTACTAAACGGTGAGAACAATTCGTGGTACCTAAGCAAAACCCTGCTTCATAGTTAGCTTTTGGCTAGGAAAAGCCAAAATTCTGAAGTTATCCTTGAAAACAGCATTTCAAGTGGATAGTATTTGTTTTCAGTAATACACTTGCATAGTCTTACCCTTTGAATACAACACTGAAAAATGAAAGAGTGAAAAACCCTGCAGGTAGCTGTACACACGTAGAGATTTAACTTACAAGAGAACATTGCTGGGCAAGGAGGTCATGCACGTTTGCTTTTGTTTTTTACACAGGTGGCTCACATGACAAAAAGTGAAATCTCTCTTCAGGACTCTGCGTTTATTGGGCCAGGACTTCTGTTTTTGGACCAGTACTTCAACAGTTTCATTGATGAATATATTGTTCTGTGGATAGCACTGGTAAGTGTTTTATACTTTTAATTTGGACCATAGTTAAAGGAATGGATTGAGAATTGTCCCTGTAATTCTGCTCTGCCACTTCTGACCTGCTCCCATTTCAGCTGTTCTATGGAGGGAGTGCCAGGGTACCATGTAAACATGTGTTTTGGGAGCTGACTGGCTTTCTTTCCTTGGAAGAGAGATGTGAAAGTAAATTTACACATCTCTCTTGTAATTATGCATTAGCCTATGTGGGTTTAAATTGTTCTGTGAACTGCAGACTAACCTTTGTTTATCAGACTTTGTAAGTGTTTAGTGCTGTTTGGGTAGTGGGGTTTTGGGGTGGTTTTGTTTTTTTCTAAACTAGACCACTCTGTAGCTATATGCTAAAATGATTGTTACACTTGTGATGGGGATAGATCCTGATTAAAGTATAACATATTTATAGTGGGGACAATTGAAAAAAAAGCTGGATTTTTTTTTTTTTAACCTGTTCTGTTTTGCTCTTTTGAAGTTCATATCCTTGTTTGATATGCTGAGATATGCCACTGGTGTGTGCCTACAGATTGCTGCTCATCTTCATATACATGTCTTCAGAATTTCATCTCATCAAGCTCCTGAACAGGTTCAAAACCATAATGACTGATTAAATAGGTCAAGGACAAGAGGAGAAGCAGTTAGGGGAATGTTGAATGAAGCAGCCCCTCTGTTTTTGGGAAGACAGATTAAGCTCTTGAAGAAAACAGTTTTATGAGAAAGTTCACCGTATCCCAGACATTACCAGATGTTAGAATTAGTAGATAACAAAGTTCTGCAGATGCTGTTGTGATCAATACTTCTGAACCAGCATGTATTTCAGACCTTCAATACCACATTTGAAAATGTTGTTCTTTTCTGTTAGGTAACTTTAATTTTGTACTTCTGTTTTGGTGAATGTAGGCTGCAAACCAAGGTGCTACC
The DNA here is from genome assembly GCA_013396775.1 of Cephalopterus ornatus. NCBI lineage: Eukaryota > Metazoa > Chordata > Aves > Passeriformes > Cotingidae > Cephalopterus > Cephalopterus ornatus. The sequence continues at coordinate 614,084 of VZRE01011202.1, read as the reverse complement.
AACCAGAAGTTAAAGAGGAATTTCACATTTCCCTGGACCAAGTGACTAATATTGTAGCATTAATTTCTAAAGTTTTCTTGGAAGTGCTCTGAAGTGGTAGTCAGACGTACCAATTAAATACAGTACTGCAGTATTAAGACTGGTAAAATGAGGCAGCCATGAGGTAAAACCAGTCAATCTCTCTTCTGGTATTTCTAAGGAACAAGCTGCTGGATCAGTAGGTGTAGGAGGTACAGCTCAGGAAAATTTTATTCTGCTTCAGAGTACTGTTACGAGTGCCTTTAGGATTTGTGCATTCCCTAGTATCCAAGCACATAACTTAAAAGCTGGATTTAAAACTGTAGCTTGAAAAAACTGTAGCTTGAACTTTCTTTCAAGGCCAGTTTCTGGTTTTGTAGTCATAACAAGCTTTGCCTCATTACACTTCATCATTATCTGGACTAGAGGGAGCTGTGTAATTCAAGGATACTGACTTCAGCTACACTGTGTATCTGTGAAACTGTGCAAGCGAATGACAAAGGTCACTGACTTAAATGACTGCAGCTCTAGCAATGCAGCCCACCCACATGTATTTCCCTGTATGGTAGTTTTGCTATTGCTGTGTTCATCTTCCTTATTGTTGATCGAATTGTCTTGTAGCTACGGCTGTACTTTATCCAAACAAAACAGCACAAAACTAAACCACAGTGTAAAACTCCAAAGCAGCAAGTCAGGCCCACTGTCAGCCTGTCTGTAAGTCCAGACCCACTGGCTAACGTGATATGCCTAACTACAGGGCTGTTGGCATTGGAGAAAAGTAGCTTGTTGTCTGTATGAACAAATCAGGACTTGCACTCAAACCCTATAAACTTACAGAGGTACTAATTGAATACAATTTATGTAAAAAGCTGTTGAATGTAAGTGTCCGTTACTACTTTCAGTTGTTGATATGTACCTGAGCTCTGAGTTGATGTTCAATAAAGAATGCTGTGCTTCGTCTTAAAAATACTACCACTGCAGCTTCCAGGCTGCACATTAATTCAGAAAGACTTCCTGAGGTGTTCAAGGAACTTTAATAGTGGTGTATTGTCTGCTAATCTGGAGGGAATACAATAGCATCTACCACACTAACAAGAATTTACTGATACTCTTGAGGGATAACTGCAACAGTTACTGCCAAAGGACTAGAACTCTTAAGTGACTCAAATCAATTCCAAATGAATCCTTCTACTCCTGTTTGAGACTGGGAAAGACACAGCATCTACTCATGAACTTAGCCTGAACCCAGGCCATGGGCAAATAGAAAAGAATACTTTAAACAACCACCTGATGAAAAGACACAGGCATCTTCTTTAGAGTGAGATGATTTGGTTCCCCACAATCATAGTAGGCATAAGTAATTCTAAGGATATGATTGAGGCATGTGGATGATAGGAAACTCATGCAGAAATCACTCAGAAAACCAGAAATATGAGTCACTACTAATAAATAAAACCAGAAACAGGAGGTAATACTATCAAATAACCTCCTGTTAGCAAAACCGGGTAACTATCTCATAGCATCTAATTGTCCTTAGAGGGCTGAACTCAGCGGCACAGTTACAAATCCACATAGTTACTGGTACCCACCAGAGGCCCATATTGCCTTGTGCATCATTGTTAACAATGTAACTTCATAATTGCTCCTTCCCTGAATCTTAGCAGAGGCAGAACAAGGAATTCCATACTGGTTTCTTATTCAACTTCAGTTGCAGCCTGATAGCCGCAGTTTCTGTAGGTTACTTTTCTCTAATCTGACTTCCAGAACTGAAGAACCATCAAATGACTTGATTCTGAACTAAAAACGCTAGTAAGCTGAGGAGAAGAACATGGTTTTGAAATATATTGTTATGAAAACATCACATTTGTGTGTGTGGGTGTGTGGATGGTTTTTGTTTTATCTACTGTGGTATGAAATCAAAGCATTAAATGTGTTAGCAACTACATAATTTGTGAAAGTGGATATTCAGGTGTAATGGTTTGCTGTAGAAACAAACTGCATGCACACTAAGCCAATTGTTTAATTTATACTTATTTACTGCAATGAGATACATGAAAGATAAATGCTTTACCCTTAAAACTCAGGCCTCCCTAAATTGCTAGTCATTTGGGATTGCAAAAATAATATTCCATCTCAAAGGCTTGTAATGGCTTGAACTAAGTAAATGAGGTAAATCTACCCCATCTTCTTGCAGTGGCTCTACAAGAAGTATATACCCCAAAATGCATAATGTTCAATTCTGCTTACCGGAGTTGGTAGATAAAGCTCATTGTTCAACTCAAAAAACCCCAGCGTTACTTGGACAAATTACAGCAGTTCATAGATCTCTTACTAATACAAGTATATTACAATACCTAGCATAACAAAAGAGTTAACAAAATGTACTTTGTTTTCCTGTAATACACATCATTAAACAATCTTGCATGAGCTATGTCATACCCTGTGAACTTATGTCAGCTGACTAAATGCTGAAACTAAAGTCTGCATTTTGTGAAAAATGCTTCTATTTGCACAATTTACCTAAGGGCCTAAGGTTAATATGTAAAATCTGATGAATGCATTTTTCATTAATTCTGCCCATTGTTACAATTTGGCTTTAGAATACTGAAACAATTTTAACAGTCCAGTGCTATTGAAAGTGAATAGTAAGTAGTTAAAAATTAATTGGACAGACAGTAAATGGTTTGGGGTCCATACTGCCCCCCCCCATTAATAAAATTTACTAATCTATGTGCTTCCAACATCATCAAACACAAGATTAGAACAATCCATGAAAGCTTTTAATAGGAACCTTAACACATTTATATCTTAACATCCTTCTCTGTGGCTAACGCCTGTACTTGTGTTACTTAGGTACAGCTTGTTTCTCCACTGAGCCATCAGAATAACATGGACTGAAGAGACTTGCGAACAGTTGCCATCTCCTGCTGTTGCTGTGACGAGAAAAGGAGATAATGCTGAACAAATGCCGTACCAATATGAGTCCTTTGAATTAAATGAATGTCAAATGACTTTTAATAGAATGTTCTATTTTTGCATTTAACTAACTTCACAGATCTGATACTTACGGTGTCCATCATAATCTTCTTCTGCAACAGAGCCATTTCTTTGCGGAGTTCATTTTGGGCACCTGCCAGAAGATTTTCATTGCTTTTCTCCAGCTCATCCATGCTCTGAAGTTAAGAATAATCTTAATTCAGAACTCTCAGTGTCAAAGGGTTCATTTAAAACAAGCAAACAAACCCATCATTTATTATTCTTACTAAAATTCAATTATCAGTGATCACTGTAAAAATTAATTAGTTTTGTCACAAACTTGACAGAGAAATCGTATAGGACTTCATACTCCAGTGTACATTCCTATTTAAACACTGTGGACCCTGTGAAGGAAATGGTACCCTCTAGTCAGCTTCTGTGAGGTTTTAGATAGTTATTCTGGATTTTAATTAAGAGTTCCACAAGAACTTGAACAGGCATCTGTCAGGAATGCTAGGGGTTCAATATTATGGCAGCCTTGAGGGACTTGAAATAAGGACTATAAAATCCATTACATGTCTTTGCACACTTCTCCCCAAATAAAACTCACTGGTTATCTTCCCTTTTGTCCCTACAGTTATGCCTACCTCTGTATATGTATCTAGTTGCACCTTCTTTAACTTACATTTACTAAAGCTTATTTGAGGCTTGACTTCTACCTTTTGATCTTCTTTGAGGAGAAAAACCAAAGTAATACTTGACCTTCTGTTCGGTTTTTTCTCTTTGATGAAGAGATTTTTGACATTTTGGAGTAGTTATTAATGCTTGTGTAGTATCCTCTATAAATTTTGACTATCTTAAACTAAGAGTTGCTCTATTTCAGATTTATTTTCCTAAACTACCAGACTTGGAAAAAAACCCCACAAAACCAAACCAAACACCAAGCTTATTGTAACTAAGTGAAATTTCAAAATGGGACCAGTTAGAAAATGACTTGAACAGAAATGAAAGTTTGTCAGAAACTTTCAGACCTGAATCCACCCCATGTACTGGGGCCATGCAGCTGCAAAGCAGCTTGACAGAAAAGGACCTGGGGGTCTTGGGGGGACACCAAATGGAACACGAGCCAGCAATGTGCCCTGGCAGCAAGGCAAGCAACAGTTTCCTAGGCTGCGTTAGGAAAAGCGTTGCCAGCAGGTCGAGGGAGGTGGTCTTCCCACTCTACTCAGCACTGGTGAGGCCACACCTGGAGTGCTGGGTCTGGTTCCAGACTCCTCAGTACAAGAGAGACATGTACATACAGGATAGAGCTCAAAGGGCCATGAAGATGATTAAGGGACAGAAGTGTTTCTCATGTGAGAAAAGCCTGAAAGAGATGGGACTGTTAAGCCTGGAAAAGAGAAAGGAAGGGGGATCTTATCTATATACATAGTGCCTGAAGGGGAGAATGCAAAGATGGAGCCAGGCTCTTGAGGTGCTCGGTGACAGGACCAGGAATGACAGACAAACTGAAAACAAAGGCAGTTCCCTCTCAGCATCAAGAAACACTTTTCCTGTGAGGGTCACTGAGCACTGGAATAGGCTGCCCCAAGGGACTGTGGAGTCCCCATCCTTGGAGATGCTCAAAAGCCATTTGGAGGTAAGTCCCAAGCAACAACTCCAGGCAGCCCTCCTGTACCACCTGTTGGCAAGAACAGATGTGCTCCTGAGGTCCCTTCCAACCTCAGTTCTTCAGTGATTCTATGGTGCCGTGCCTCTGCATTCATTACAAAATCAATCATTTAGGGTATTTTCATTTTTCTCACAGTTCAATTTTCACATACCTTAGAAAAATAGTGGGGGAAGCACATTCTGTGAATGAAGTACTTTGTTCTTGGTGTAAAATGAAAGGGGAACACCTTTTTTTAACTAAAATAAAATTTTTGTGTAGTTAAAATATTTTTTTTGCTTGCTGTCTAGTATGTAGCTACTTTGTAACTTTGTTACAAAAATACCAAATTTAAAACCCTAAATTACTACAGCTTTCTTAAACGTTATGATAAGGATCACCTGCCTTCCAAGGAAAAAATTTACTGTACCTTTAAGAACTGCTCGTAGAGTTGCTTAATGGTTTTCAGTCTCTGACTTTGAACTATTCTTGCCTGTTGAAAAACTTTTTGTTGCTGACGAAACATATTCTGAAGTAGAAGCACAAGGAAAACATAATTGCATTAGTTCTTCACCAAAGCACTTGGACAGCACACCAATGTCATTTTCCAGAATCAGAGATTCTGCCTTCACTGGAAAATCTGCGCCTTGTAGATCTCTGCCCAGAGAGTTAACCTTGCTCTTAGTAATGCAAGTAAGGTGAAGACTGGATTAGGCCCTGAGTCACCTCCTAAGGTCCCTTCCAACCTGAATTATCCTTGTAAAAATCCTATGAGGATTGCTATCCCCTGCACCTCCTTAGGAGTGCTGCCTAAATGTGCTGCCTGGGGAAAAGCAAAACTTGCAAATGCATTGGAAGAACAAATACAGCAACATCACTTAATTACATTCCATTGTATGGTTCCTATCCCCTTTCTATTATCAAATTCTCTTATATTTACTACATCCCGGCATATTTTAAGCAAACTACTTTTAAGAAAACTACTTTCCATTATTCCTTTGTTCCCTGAACCGAAAGACTATGGATGCACAGAAACAAGACACATCTTTCTTCTCCATAAACGGTTTTGGCTTTTCTCAAGCCATATGGCCTAGGGCATCACTTAGTACCATTTATAAACTTGCAATAAAGTTTATAAATGCAACTCTCCTTGCAAAACATAATCATATATTTGGTTAAACTACATAAAGTGTTTCACATTTCTTAAGTGTCTAAACAACAGTATTCCCTCTTTTTGAAAATACAATGGAACTCATGCCACGCTGCAAACCCACCGCTAGTTTTTCTTCCTGCTCCTCTGCTTTTTGCACATCTACATCCCACTGCTGAAATAAAGTCAGGAACTGCTGGGAGAACTCATGATTGAGCTTCTGCCTGTAAACAGACACTTATCTGTAAGTATGACAAATGCTATAAAGAATTACAAGGAAAGCTAAGGTTCAGCATACACATGGAGTAGGATAAAAGCTGACAGATAAGCTGACAAAGAAACAGGCTGTTTAGACATCCTGACCCTAACTGAATACTCTCTGTTTTGAAAAACTGAACACTCATAGGCACACACTTGAGTGACTGTGGATTTTATATATATATAAAGAGATAGCACTCACATACAAAACTCAGGTTAAAAAGAAATATAACAACTTTTCTTCCTAAGAGTGTTAGGTTTTCTGAGATTCACCAAGTTCTTCTAATCCAATTACAGATCTTTGTTTTAACTTAAGGGGTTTTTAATGAAAAGTTGATCAGCTTATTCATGAGTTTATGATGCTCTGAGTTTCTCTATGTAAATTTAAATTTTGTCCATAGAAGTTTCAGATAAATATATATATACACATATATATGTAGAACAACACCGAGACGGTTGTAAGAATTGCTGACTCTCAGTTTTTAGCTGTCTCATTTTTCAGATTGCTCTACCTGTAGTATCAGATGTAGTAATTAAATATATCTTAAGAGGGGAGAGGAGTATTATGTAGGGTGAAAATTATTTTCTTTCTTAACCAGAACAGCATTAAAGTTTTACTGAACATTTTTTCAAATTTTCAAGTAGAAACATAAAATTCCAAAGTGGAAAAAACCCCCATGTTATTTTAAAAGACAAAAAGAACATCAACATAATAACATGCTCTCAAAATTCCAATTCTTAAGTTTCTCTATTCAAAAGAGAATATGCTAAACTATTACTGCCAGTTTTGCAAAGTGGACACAACTGAAGGCAGCAGAGGCCCTGAGCAGATCTTGAACTATTAGGTACAGTACTTGCCATTTAATTGCAAGAAGATGGACCAATTATCATTGCTGTGACACAAAAGGGAATCTGGTTCCACCGGTTTGAAAACCAAGGGTAAATGTTACCTTTGCTCCTGCTGCGTTTTCCAAACATGTTCAATCTTCTGGTTACTGGTTTTGAGTGAGGCTTTTGTGTACATTTCTAATCTTTTCCTCTTAGCTAAGAGAGCCTTGTTAATGTCAGCTAAAAGTCAAAGAATATTTAGAAATTAAGCATAGTGGATACATTATGCCATTTATTAAAAATGCTGAGAAGCAAATGAGGTGTGTTCTAAGGGAAAGAAGCCGGTGCGATCCGGGCTGTCTTTTCCTTCCCACTATAGATTTCAGGAAACACCTGTCAAACCTCTCTAATTTGCTGAGGACAAACGTACTGTTTTGTGCAGACAGCATCCTCTCTCTGATCCATTAATTTTTCATCATTTTTTAAGTCTTAAATTACAAGCAATCATAACTGTTTAAATATCCTCCTCTTATCTACATTGCCAGACCTACAATAGCATTCTATTATGTAATACAAAATATGTAATTCTGTGACAGCAAAAAGTCTTAATTAATGCATTAAGGAATCCCTTTAACTCCTCTTTCACCTTAAGATTGACATGCAAGCAATGACTCTGTACAGCTTTTTTATTCCATACAATGAAAGTATTAATCAGCTATTGAGTACGGAATAGTGACATTAAGATGATTTCCCTTCCTTCCATGGCTTTTTGATGTTGTCTTTCACTGTGATAGGTGTTACACATTCTTTACAAGTGAAAGGTGGTTTTTCTCTAACCCATCAGCTATCTAGAATTCAGCTGGTAATTTAACTGTAACTAAAGCCATCTGAGGATCTGACTGTGACTATACTAAATCCTACTAAGTGACACGCATAAATCTCTCATCACTGGATGACTGGCATTACTTACCCTCATTATCTGGCTCTTCTATAAACTCATGCTCATCCTGACTGCTAATATTCTCTTATCTGCCGATTCCCCATTCTCTAAATTTCTGAAGGTGCTGAGTACAGACTACTCTCTCTTTCTCTGTTGCAACTAAAGTTTACTTCCAAAGTTGCTTGTCTAGAATTAGAACCATTTGTTCTACTTAGCTGCTTATATTCACATTTACATGTCCCTTATTTCTCACTCATGTCTTGTAATCTCCAGTATCCTCCATGTCAGTGTAACAAAAAATTGAGAACAACAGCTAACTCATATCACCCCTTTTCTCTACAACATACTCACCACCTCCTAAACTTTATCTTAAAATTGGAATTATTAAAAGCACTCATGCATCTTTCCCTTTTCCTTTGTAATTACCTAAATAATATTTACTTTATGTGCAGTTATTCCCTTTTCTTCTTTCCCTTTGCTCTATTTAGATATAACTTTTTTTCTGAGAACTGTCTTTATTCAGAAATGCTGAAAAATGCTACAAAGACTGTTCATTTTATGTAAGTCTTTAAAGTTATTAATTTATTAGAATGTAAATGTACTTACCTCCAAACCTTTCCAGCATATTCTGTACTTCACCCCTACAAAACAGCGTTTAAAATTTTTATTTGCCCATTTTCTGGCTTTAGAGAACAACCTGTTTTATATGCTTAAAACGTGAATAATCACGTGCCTATTACTTGTGAGCAGTCACAGAGCTGCTACTGCTCTACGAGATAAAATAATTATACTCATTTTCTCCTCCTGTGAGAGGTCCCTTTTTCAGACTGATTTGCTTTTTTTAAAAAAATACTAGAATCTATTAATTTACTCCCCAGTAAAAAGACACTATTAGGCATTTGAGGGGTCTTGAGTGAGGGCATTCAGTAAATAAAATTGATTATTCCCTAGACAAAAAGGAAACACAAAGAGTATTTGGAACATCAAATGAAACAAGTCCATCCCAGACAGCATAACTGGCACAGCAAGAAAAATTCAAGGTAAATAATATCAAGGTTGTTTTTACAGCACCTTTAAAATGGTAACACCAGCGTGCGAGGCAGTGGTACAATACAGTAAAAACAGTACCTTCAACTCAACAGCTGTAATCTCCTACAAAACTCTTTCAGCGTACACTTTTTTATTACACTTACACTGCCCGTAATTATTAAATTTAAAAAGATTTATCTGTAAAAAGAATTTTTTTTTCATGCAACATTTGGATCGTTCAAAGTACTGGTAATACCTCCAACTAAAATCAGAGGAAAAAATTAATGGAATTTAATGAAATTATCAACAATTCAGGATAAAACTTAAATATTTTTTAAAAGAAACAAATATTTTAAGAACTCACACAAATATATCAAATTTTCATGCATGTTCAAAAATATCTACAAAGAAACCGCAGAATTACTAATTTTAAAATGTTACATTTTCTTTTTTTACCTACAACTGCTGTATTATCTGTCACTTGATTTTTGAATTGAATACTAACCAAACCAAAACCAAACGAAGCAAAACAAGCACAGTGAATAACTGAAATTGGTATCTGCTTGCTTATTTTGGAAAAAAACCCTCTGAACTCTTAACCTTACCCCACATCATCTGGAACCACATGAGTAATCGCCAAAGGTCTTTTCTTTCCATGCTTGTCCATTACTGGTGTGTTGCCTTAAGAAAAATTACAGAAGTATTTACCAAAATATCTTCTATTTTGTGCGGGTGGTTTGAGTTATTAAAAGTGTAGTTACTTTTCTGTAATGCCATTTTTCTGAACATGTCTCATGGGTCTCGGTTCCCGTCAATAACACATGCAGCTTTAAAAAGCAAAATCACAAATATATATTATTTTAGAAAAAAAAAACCCCATCCTTGGCTATCAGATTTCTGTTAATGGCAGGGATAAGTGGGATAGGAATTTAGTCTAAACAAATGAAGGGGAGAAATTAATAAGAAACAAGCCCAGAGATAACTGCTGAAAGATAAAAATTCAGAAGTGGAGTTACATCAAACTTTACAAAAAACTATCATGTGATGAATGAGAACTGTATTTTTAAGCAAAGTCCACTTTTTTATGTCACTCCCTCAAAATTAAACAAAAATCCCTTGTCTGATTTATTTTCTTTTTGCCTCAGCTTTCCCTACTTCTTCCTTTCTTTTCTTTGGTTCAGATTCTTCCCGAAGTGCTTTTAAACCTGCCAGATTCCAACTCCCTTATCTGACTCAGTACTCCATAGAAGCAGGCAGAGCTCTTCTTCTGCTCTGTCCCGCTCGCACAATGTTCTGTGCAGCCAGGTGACAGAAGGACACGGCATTAAAATAAGGTCATATAATCATGTAGCAACATTCTACTCTACCGAAGACTCCACCTGTAATTTCAAGACGTAACAGCGCACTACACAGAGTTATTCGGTTGGGTTCTCTCCTCTTACCAATCAAAATCACACAGTAGGTGGCTGGTTGTCTTAAGCATTACAAACCCTGCCTGCTCAGACACGGGCTGACACACAAGTGTCTTTCTTTCTATTCACAGTCAGAAATGTGATAAACTTCACATTTTCAAAACGTGCTAAAAAAGGGCATATAAGCACCTTCTCTAATATCTTCCTCTGATCCACTCAGTTCTTTTCTATCCTCCTCAAAGTCATAGGCAGGTAGGGTCTGTTCTTCCGGTGCTGCTTTCCCAGCTTTTCCTCCATGCTTTCTTCCCGATGGTGCCATAATGAGATCTTTTCCTGCTGAAACAGTATATTGTATTTGTTACGTAACTTTCCCCACAATAATTTGAAGGTAAATATGTTTTCATGCTTACATGGACCTGTCATGGATACCTCTGTAACAGTCTCCACCTGTAAGGATATGTAAGTAGTCAAACTGTTTTAGTTTTGAGCTGTTCAGGGGCGCTTTAGGAACTCAATAAAAAAAAGATACCAGGGCTAATAGGAACACACTTGATTCTGCTGAAAAAGAAGTAAATTATCCATTTTCTTACGGTGCCTGCTTGCTCACATTCCGTGTTTATTATACATTTTGTCATATCCAGCCCTGCATTCCCCCAGAAGCTATGCCACTATTCTATTTTACAAAACATAGAAATGGTAAACCATAAAGAACAATGCGATTCTACAAGCCATCCCACGCCACAGAGACAAATACACAAATGCTTATGCCATTTTTGAAAGTCCTGGGCAACTTTCAGGTTCTTTCTTTATAGCTATTATACCTCTGCACTCTGTAATGTAACTAATGCTATTTTTATGTTGGCAAACATTTTACACATACACTACCCTCTTAAAACTATTAATTGATTTACTTTAGTAATACTGATTTTTATATGTTCTGTGTATTTTTATAAATATTCAAGGAGAAAAATATCTATTTAGAAGAGAAAAAGCATAGTTGTAGTCACTAGATGCATGAGTGACAAAATATTTTTTCTCCTTAGCATTTTATCAGCAATAGAAATAATATACAAATATAACAGGAAATAGAAAGCTACTGAATCCTTGCTGAAAGATTTCTTCTCGTTATCTTTTTCTGATAGCAAGAGCTATGAGGTATTTCAAGTTAAGTGTCACATGACATTTCCTTTGAAAATTCTTCAAAAGATAACAGTGCTAGTACCCTGTTTTCCAAACTGAGCAAGACATGACTCCGTAGTGGGTAAACTTCTCATTCTAGACAAATTCAACATAGCTAGAAATATATGTAGGCTTTCCACAAGACAGGGCACAGACAGATCTGAAAATTAAGTTCACACAGTGAAACTGGGAACTCCAGTAAAGAGCTTTTGAATTTCCATGGCTGTGAAGTCACCCCAACATTAACAGCTCTCTCACACACCTGAGTTTCCTATTTCTGGTTTGTTTGTTTTTATTTGTCCATAGTTGTGAAAACATTTTTTAACCACACATTACACACATCTATGTAACACGACCGCACTAAGCTAAGGGACACTGCTTTTTAACACCCAGCTTTTTCTGAGGCTGATACTTCTCTATGTAGTATGAAGATTTTTAGACCTTACAGGTGTCTTGGAAAACAAAAGCAAAACGTCTTCAGATTATTAACTGGAAAAATCCGAAGTCCTTGCATTAAAATCATCCTCAAATGAGAGAGAATTTTCAAGACTTGATCTGCTTTTCGACTACTGTGATTGTTGAAAATACGATGTAAGGAGGAGAGTCCTGGTGCAGCATCTGGCTGCGCCTGTTTCTGGGCTGCCAAGGCACTTCAACATTTTACTGCAAGCAAGTATTTTATCTGACATACGGACGCTTTGTCCTGAAAATCAGTTTACAAAGCAGGACTCCCCAACAGGCGTAGAACGATCTCGCCACCTCGCAAGCCCTCGTTCCACCCTGTGTACCTGTTTTAGCAGATTCAAGGATCTTCAATCCCGAGCTTTGTATTTTAACTTTTTCCCTTTTTTTTTTTTTTTTTTTTTTGAGAAACTCACCTCTGTTTTTCACCCTGCCCCAAAAAACGACATGAAAGAAAACGGTTACTTCTGCGAGTTTCCTACGTGGGGCTTTTCACCGCGGGGACGCACCTGCCCCCACCCCAGAGCAGCGGGGGAGACTCGGGCCCTCAGCCGCCTCAGCCTGAGGGCCCCCGCGGGCGGCAGGGACAGGGCGCCTCGCAACCCCCCCGCAGCGGAGGGAACTCCGCTCGCCCCAAGCCCCTCTGTGCTCCCCGCAGCCCTCACGTTCCTCCCACGGCTCCCAAGGGCGACAAGGGGACGGCTGGATCCGCTGCCGCCTCAGCGTCCCCCCGCTCCCGCCCCGGGAAAAGGCGGGAAAGCGGGCGGAGCGCGGCAGGGACACACGGCGCCACACGGCGCCCCTCAGCAGCGGGGGCCGGGGCCGGGCACGTCGTGCTCATTCGGCATTAAACTCGTTTAAAGCTCACCTACCTTCACCTGGTTTTGCCCGAAACGGCTTTAAATTTATCATTCAGATAACAAAAAGCCTCCAGAAAGTATTCTGGTGTACGTAGCTAGGGTACGGTACACCACAGGAGGATTTTTCCATAAATCACTGCAAACAGGCAATATTTTTCTGCCACTTGTTTTATGTTTCAGATTTTTCTACTGTTCTCATTTTCTGCCCTCAGCCAGTTAAGGGATTCTGATATTTACTTACATAAAACAAATACAGAATCTAAATTAAAGAAGAATCCTACTGCTATTTCAATTTCCAGTGTTCTCATTAACCCCAACCACTTGAGAAATATTGCTTGGTACATCCTTGACCAAGTTCACGTTTTCCCTGTGTCTGCCCGGGGTGGAGATGGCTTTCCTCACAGCATCCCAAGTCTTGCTCTGTCCCCCCAGCCAGGAATGCGGTGGGAAGCTGGGACAAAGAAGCTTTGCTTAACCAAAAAGGAATTGCAGTGACAGCTTAGCTACCTATGCAATCTGCTTATTTATACATAACTTCATTAGGAAAAACTGCCTTGAAAATTTCAACCAAGTTTTTCCAACTATTTTGATTCGAATGTCAAAATACAATTTTTTTAAAAAACATCATAGTTAAACTTGAATCTACCTAATATTTTCAAGTGTACAAAGTTATCAAAGCTTTCTTGTATCTCTTGAAATTTTCTGCTAGCCTGAAGCACTGTAGATTTAAACTACTTATTTATGTTCTACATTTTAGCATAATATATATTGCTAGCATGAAATATAACCCTAATAATTAAACGTGCTTGCATTTTTATAGTGCTTAAAAGTTTGATTCTACTTTGAGAACAGATTCATGCTTCAAAATTATCCTAAATTACTATAGTTGGAAGTTTTTTAAGGGAAAAAATAATATAAGGATTCATATACATTACAGGCTAATTTATCAAAATGGGCCAGTTTTTGTTTAAAACAGAAACAAACAGACAAAACTTTCATCACATTTTAGTTAATTTCAAAGCAAACCAAGTATCTTACAATACATATGCACATACATTTTGTACATCACCTGATTACAAAAATTAATGCTTTTTTGAATACTGCTAACACAATTAACTGAAGATACCCCACCAAAAGTTTCTGCTCGAAAAGATTCAGTACCCTTTCCCACATAAAACCACGTTACTCTGATGTCTCAGCAAAACACAGGGCCAAACCCTTTTAAATTTAAAAACACCAAAGCTTTGCATATCAGTACAAATATTGTTTTCCGAAGTGAAACATTGCTCCCATACTTTTCTACTTTAAAAGTTCGTTACCCATTCATATAGAGAGGCACTTTTGCTTTTATACTTACAATGCTTGTAAAATATGCCATGATCATTTTCATTTCATTACAACCCTCTCTTTGTAATCAGGGCAAGAAATAACATCATTGTGTTCTTTGGAGTAGAATACACCAGATATAAACTACCTTTCAAATAACCATTATATGTTTTTATTAGCATATATTTCTTCCAAATCCCAGTTAAGCACTACAAATAGGGAGATGAATTGTCACTGTGCTTTAAAGAATGTCAACATCTATAAATGTATACTAAATTTAAATGACAAGTCACATAATTCTCAATTTCCCCATAGGTCTAAAAAAAGCAGCAATGACAGAAATTTGCAAAATGCTTTGGAATGCAAGATCAAGGACTTGTTAGGCTGATCCCAAGCAACATTTCCTTCCAACATTTTATCTCATTGGCAATATCCACTGCAATAAATGCAGTTACATTTGTTTAGGTAACCCTTTTTATAAAAAAGGATAACATGGCCATGGAACTAAGAGTCATAAAGTAAGATCTGTTGAAAACTGCCTATGTACAGGTTTCCTGCAATTATTTTTTGTTGTTTTGCAATGTCTCAGCTCCAACAGCTTTTATATCACGAAAGTACTGCAGAGATTCTAACTGTAGATGCATGATTTTTTTCTTCATATCAATGTAGTTAAATGTTAAACCAGAAAAGACACTTCTGAAAGAGAGACTTAAAATGCTTAATCACATCTTGAGGTAGACTGATCTCCAAAATAAAGCTCTTCTACACTTTGATTCGTTCATGACCAGCTTCTTTTTGGATCCTTCTCCTTGGAAAAATCTTTCGTTTAAGTGCAATTAGCTGAGGAGAGAAAAAACACAATATGTAGTTCTCTGCTGGGCTAAAGGTCCACAGCTGATCAGTTTTTCACCCTAGAAACTATAACCATCTGTACCATCT
Source organism: Cephalopterus ornatus (assembly GCA_013396775.1). Lineage (NCBI taxonomy): Eukaryota > Metazoa > Chordata > Aves > Passeriformes > Cotingidae > Cephalopterus > Cephalopterus ornatus. Next base: position 599,059 of record VZRE01011202.1, on the reverse strand, counting down.
ACAGTAATTTAGTCAATACTGTACTTTTATGTTTTCATTGCACAGGAAAAACATTTTTTGCTCATATTCATCTATTAGATCTGCACATTTCCACTGCACTTCTCAATAATCAGAATACAAGCAGAAAGTATGCCTATATTCTGGTTATTTTATAGGAAGTTTGTGTATTTAACACTGGGCTACATTCAGTTTCTAAAAGATGAACACAAAAGTTGGCATCTTAAAACAGGATTTATATTCCTAACCGTAACACTGAGTTGAGTATCCCCTTCCAAAACCAAATTACTAATGGAGTTTTCTAATATATACAAAAGGCTGAAAATCAAGGGAAAGAGTCATGCAAAAGTAACAGGTGGGAAAAAAATAATAATCAAAAGCCAACCTTTCAAGAATTACACCCTCTTCATCAGACCACGGAAAGTGTTACTTAAGGCCCCAACCTGCAAAGAATTACCCATATGATTTGTTCCATTGACTCCCTCTGAGTTTAGCAGGACTAATCATGTTCAAGAAAAGCCATTTTAAGCTTGCAGAAGTGTCAGGGTTTTTTTCCTTTGAGTCAGATTAAAAACCTTTTGAATTCAATAGGAGTCTTTGCAACTACGCAGGGAGAGATTTTGAAAAGGCCTCTAAATACCTTAAGATTCTCTTCAGGACTACAGTATTGCAATTACTTAAGTTCTCTTCCAGTTCATTTACTTTGCACTTTTACCAATATGTATGTTAATAGACCAAGAATTTCAAAAACAAGTACTGATTTTAAGCGTCCAAAATTTAGCACACTGATGATGAACTTGACAGTCACGGGGCACTTGAGAAGGGAATACCATACCCTTTCCCCCCACATGACTCTCTTTTCAAGGACTCTCAACATAATGACTTAAAAATTGAAGCAACCTAATAATTTTTCATATAACATCTTTACTTCTTTTATGAAGGAAAAATCCTAGCTACTCCTCAAAACCTATTTAAAAAAATCCATCTGATGTTATCCTGAAGATTCCCCAATCTGTTAAGCGTTATATAAATCTGATAATACATTAACTTTACCTGTTCAGCAAAAAATGAGATGACTGTAAATACAATAAGTGTTACTAGAACACAATGGGTCCAGAATTTGAGCTTGTCTCTATATGCCCTCCTGGACAAGGAAAGAAGGAAAGAGAAAAACAGCTTCATATATTATAAATTCAAATTTTCAAACTTTAAAGACTTTCCACAAAACATAAAGTTTTTTTCCCCAGAATTTAAAGGGTGACTAAAAAGAGGACAGAGGCTCTCTTCACAAAGAGCCACGTGGCGAGGACAAAGGCCAACATGTACAACTTGGACTGGGAGAGGTTTCGTTTTGACATAAGGAAGTTTTTTTACAGTGAAAACAATCATTCACTGGAGCAGCCTCCCCAGAAGACATGGTATAGTCTGCACCACTGGAAGTTTTCAAGATGTGACTGGTCATAGTGCTAGATCTTAGAATCAGTTAGGTTGGAAAAGACCTCTAAGATCAAGTCCAACCATTATGCGAACACTGCCAAGTCCACCACTAAAGCATGTCCCCAGGTGCCACATCTACACGTGAAATGTTTCCCGTGAAATGTTGGACCAAATGATCTTTTGAGGTCCCTTCCAACCTGGGCTGTCCTATGATTCAGAAAACACTTTGATTTCCACCAGCACTTCAGCATGCTTTAACCCACCCTGGTAGGTTCGTCTTTGGCTACAAGCAATTCAAAGTGTCTTTCTGAAGCTACAAAAAGTCTTGATGGAGGGTCTCAAAAAGGGAGCCAACAACACGTCTATTCCTCCAGTGCAAATTTCTAAAGCTAACTGCTGAAATAGGTTTGCCCCCTGCTCCCTCTGCCACTACAATCCTCACCTGTTCTTGTAACCCACAATCCTTCTGATTCCTTCTACAGTTCCTCCAATATTTTATCTTTCCTTATTCATGGATATTTTTCATAATGTGGTGATCAGCAACAGATTTACTATACTAGTCCTGTCTCATTTCTGTCACTGTACCTGTCAACCTTTTGCTTGTATTCTTGAGTCAACTACTCCCATTTTTGAAGTTATTTCTAAAACGGCAAGAGATAAACACACAGAAGTCTCACATATATCCTGACACACATATAACTTCCGTGATGATTATCCAGATGGTTTGGAGTTTTTTTAACTTTAAAGAAACTCAGAATTCCTGAATTACTTAAACAAAATGACACTTTTTCTTTGCAGCAGGTTAGGGCTAATTGATAAAATATTAATGACTATTTAAGCTCCAGAAAAACTCAAATCCTGCAGACCTCAAATTTCAGTCTATTCAAATCTTTTTCACTGTTAACTCCTTCATGGCAATAACTTGAAAACAACTTTTGTAACATACCATTCTTGGAGTTCATGCATGTGAAGGAAACGATTCCGATATTCTCTTGGCAGTTCAAATTGGGAAGGTATGGGAAACATTGATTCATAGAAATCCCTAAGCACTGCTTTCACTGTTTGAGCATCCTTATGATTGTGATCAATATTGTCATTTAGGCAAACAAATTTTCTAGAAAACAAGATAAAATTGTTAGAATATTTCTTTACTAATATGGCAAAGGTATTGGCAAACCAATAATACAAACAGAATCCTTTTTTGAAAAAGTATCCTTTTAAAACCAAATTAATCTATTTTTTATTGTTGCCCTACTTTAAAATTAATTTGATTTTAATTCTAAGAGGAGTAAGGTTGACAGCAAGTCAAAACCTCTGAGGAATCCAGTGACATGCCACAATTTCTCTCTTCTGCTTATATAATGCTGCCACCTAATGGGCACCAGAGTATGCCCATCGTAAACAGCATTATGATTTGTATAAGGATATTTTTAGTTTTAAATTATCATGAGTAAAGTACCTTAAATAACAAAGTGAGCTCCACTTTGTAGGAGGTAAACATACTCAATTAGTAATATTTTACTGTGTACGCTGCATCCTTTAGAAAAAGTCAACATAAAAACTAGGCTTTGGATTACTGAGAACATTATATAAATTGGACAAGACACGGCTTGAATCACAGATCCAAAGTCAGACTTGTAAAATCAACTAAAATACAAATGACAACAATCTGGATAGAATTTATATGGAAATCACTGTGACCAAATAAGCACATTCCCAGTAATGCCTCTTGCAGAGATTTCTCACGTATGAAACATGTAAGAATTTAAGTTACTGCAAAAAAATTGAAACTAAAGGAGCAGTTAGTGTGCTAGACTGCTGTGTACCCTTGGCCACTCTGATCTGGTGCTTGACAACTAAAATTCCACTTCCCACATATGGGCAAGGTTATGTGCTTTATTTATATTGTGAGATACAAGACCCCTACGTTTTCCCCAGAGGCAGAAATCATATCTGGTGACATATGCCTTGTCATTGCTAACCTTTGTAAATAAGTAGTTCTGGTCAGCTGTATTCTCTATAGTATGGTATGCTCTTTCAAAGAGCAAAGTTCAGACTTCTTACACGAGGTTGGAAACAAGCAGAACCCTATAGCATGTGTAGCAGCCCACACAGGGAATTACCACTGAATGGTAATGTACTGAACCTGGCATAATTGTTAACCTTGCTCTAGACAGTTACGTGCAGGGGATAAACAGTCATTCGAATTGTTACGTCTGAGAAGAACAAAATACACCTCTCCAAAAAGAAGCAGGCTCTATCTACCCTATCAAGTAATACCATGCAAAGCAGCTGGTTATGGCAATCATGTCTACACTATAAGCTATTTGGGAGTTCACTCTGGACTATCCCTGACCTTATCCCTTGGTCTGGCAGCTCATTAGCCCTGGGAATGCAGTAGCTGTGCTCCTGGAGTATATATATCCCTGTTTAGATTCATCTAGAAGAGATGCAGTTTACAGACCAAGAGGTTGCTACACACACACAGCAAACCAAACCAAAGTACGTGGGAGTGATGAGGATATTAGCCTGTTTCTAATGGAAAGACTGTTTCAATCCATTCAGAAGAAACCAAACATGACATTCCTTTGGACATTCCAGAATTAATGCCTGGGTGATTAATGCTCACTTTGCCTTAATGACGCAAACCGAACATTTTAGGCAGATCAGTAAGTGAACAATACTTTTAGTTCATTCCAAGACAGGCACTAAATACCTGTTTTTAGAGACTGGATGTCATTATTGGTTTATATGTAAGGAAAAGATAACACAGAGAAAGAAATAGCATGCCTGCATAACTGTGCCAGCTCTCCCTTGCTAACAAGGTATGACTAGAGTACTGCGCTATATTTTGCAGGAATACAGCCCAAGTAATTGACTCAACCTCACTTCATGGACTTGAACACTGAAGGTGAGAAACTCATGTTTACGTGCCCTCTTTGGGTCTGACAAGGCTTGAAATCACACCTACCTGTAAAAAAAACCCAGCAGACAAAGAAATAGAGAACGAAGAGAAAGCAGAAGGATGAGCTAGAGCACTGCCTACTTTTCCTTTGAAATGGGTCATTGTGGGAACTGGAATGCAGGAGTTATGTGGCCAGAAGGCACTCTTGTAAGTTGTAGCAATAGATACAAACCACTTTCAGCTGAAAAATGTCTCAAGACTAGCATTTCCCCTTCTGAATGAACGGCCTAATAAAACTAGTGCAGCATGAGAGGAAAGTGAAAACCTGCTCCTTGTCTATAAATACAAATAATAGTGTAGTGTTAAAGGCACCTGAAATTACCCAGTAACTTGCTGTGACCAAAAGAGGTTTCACTTTCCCTGGCCCAAGGTACCTGGTTCTATGTTTCTCCTTGCTCTGTCTTTTGACACTTGTCAGACCCCTTCTTGAGGCCAAACTCGTTAAACTGGCAGAGAACTCTGGTTTTCTAAAGACAGAAGCAAGATGCAAGATGAAAGTGTGGAAGCAAGAGAAGGAAGGAGAGGAGACAAGTGGAGGCACTGTCCCACTTCTAAGACAGTTAGCTACTAAATTATCTCACAATGTCTTCTCAAACCCCGGTTTTATGCAATGGACTCAGGTCTACAGATAAATGCTTCTGTGAAGCAGTTTCAGGCTGGAGTCCCAAACACAGCACCCTTTGCTTTGCAAAGTGGTTGCTGTGAAATGTATTCCAGGACACAGATTTTCTCCATTTATCTCACAGTCATTTCAGGAGCCTAATTCGACACTATAGACTCTACTCTCAGATTTGAGTATCCAAACCATTTACCCCTGCAGAGTAAAAAACAGAGGACTACCTTCCAGCTTTTACTTGTTTCTCATCAAATATTAAAAAATAATACTAATACTTCTTGCCATGTTGTAAAAGAGCATGCAAGCACAATGAATATGCAAAACTGATTTTGTAACAAAATAATACACACTTAAGTTTTATACTGAAACACCTACACAAAGCAGATCCAAAAGCTCTTCTTTTAAAATAAAACGGCCTACAATATAAACTGTATGCCCTCTAAAATGGCAAAAATGAAAGCTTCAAAGATAGCTGAAGCTTAAGTTTTCAAAGATTTTAGACATATAAAAATATAACAAATTACTGAGATAACTCCTAACATAAACAGGAGTCACTTAGCTTCAGCCAAACAGAAAAAATTAGAAGTACTTTTGGTTCATCAAATTGGCCTTCACTTTGTTTAGAAATACATGACAATAAATTATTCTTTCAGCACACAAAAAGTTTAAACAGTCCAAGCAGAAAATTAAAACCACTTCACAACTTCATCAGAACGAATCATAAAACAGGATACCTGGGATTTTTTCGTATGTCATCCAGCTGACCAACTACATGAGAAACATTTGTGCGAATCATTTTGAAGGCAATTTCCTCTTCTCCCATGATTTCAAACCTTAATGTTAAAATAATATTTATACATTAATAAGACAACCTGAAGTCTGGTTCAATAAACATTAATCTTGAACTTAACATAACTTAGTAATATTTCTAATCTGACTGGCCAATCTTGATTAAAATTTGCCATTTGCTTTCTATCAATATATTTACATTTTTTGGCCAATGCTCTTGCACAGAATCACTTTCCTGTAGATTTATTAGTAACCACCCATAAATTGAAGATCTCAATTCTAACAGAAAGCATAAAAACTATGAGCATCTGACCCCAGGTTAACAGTCTTACTAGTGGGACTACACTAATTTTTCACCTTTCTTATCTTGATATAAGAAAACACCCTGCTGGCTCCTTGAAGTCTCAATGGAGACAATCTAATCCATTTATAAAGCTCACAAAATTAATGCAATCATTTAGCACATACTCTAATGATATAAATATATTACCATAAGTCAGTTTAAGTACAGCAAATCCTTGCCCCCACCCTAATGTTTTTCAATCTCATTTGTTGGTCAGCTTTTCAGTTTTAGCAGAAACTCTTCTGGGAAGGGAATGAATTACAAAGTTTACAGCACAACTGGATGTTCCATAAGTTAACATTTAATAATGCCCAGAAGTTACCCTAAGCAGCATCTGTAACCTTCTTTCATTGTACAGTTTTGAGTTTGTAGCCACCCCTGGGACAACCATGTGCATCAGAGACCACCCTGCCCTGCCCAACGCTGCTGGTGAGCACAAGAGCCAAGGCTGTAAGCTCCAGCCAGCAAACAGCCTCACTGGCCTGCAGTTGGTTTGCAGGTTTCATAGAGTCACAGAATATGCTGACTTGAAAAGGGCTCATCAGGGTCGAGTCCAACCCCCAGCCCTGCACAGACAACCCCCCAAGAGTCACACCGTGTGCCTGAGAGCATTGTCCAAACAATTCTTGAAATCAGACAGGCTTGGTTCTGTGACCACTTCCCTGGGGAGCTTGTTCCAGTGCCAATCACCCTCTGGGTGAAGAACCTTTTCCTGATATCCAACCTAATCCTCCTCTGACTCAGCTTTATGCCATTTCCTTGAGTCCTGTCACTGACCACGAGAGGAAAGAGATCGGTCCTTGCCGCTCCACTTCCCATTTCAGAGAAAAAAGATTTGAGAGAACCTGATCTCAGTCAAATTTCTGCAAATACAAGTATTCAAACAAACTTACGGTCACAACTGAGGTTTGTTCTGCCCTTTTCCAAGGGGGATGGAACAGCTTTTCTCATCCATCTCCTTCCCTACCTATCACTCCTCCTCCTCACAGAAAAACAAGGTAGTTAGATCTAAAATGCTTTTTCTGTTCTATTTTTTATGCTTCAGTAGAAGAAAGGATGAAGTAGACTTAGAACTTCTAGGTACAGGACCAGCTCCTTCTTCCTTGTCATGCTACTTTAACTGTCCTCACTCATTACACACAGTCAGTTTGTACAGACATCTAAAAATACTCTGGCTTACCACTGTACAACACAAATTAGGATATGGCCCAAGTTAGCACAAGTAGCACGGAAATATTTAGTCTACTAAATAACAAACCACATAATTCTGCACAAAGAAATATACATAAACGTTTCTTTAGTTCCACTGTTAAAATAAATCAAGCTAAGATTTGTTAGCATACACATACAATTTTTAGTTATGTATGCATTTATCCTCTCATGGCTTTACAAAACCTAACACAGCTGTTCACAGGACTGCAACAATATACCTGTATTTGTTTTTGTCCTTGTATGCCTTACGAATCCTGTCGGTCACAGGTTTGCAATTAGTCACTAGATTTTTGGTTACCGGAGGCTGCAAGAAAACACTGTTTAGGTTATAGGTTACTCAAAAACAGAGAGTCTGTTATAAAGATGTACTTTGTAGAAAAACTTGCATTACAGTTAGAAAGGCCTGCATACACTTTACTGCCCTGGAATCAAAAGCAATAGTTTCTTGATCAGCTGTTGAGGGAAAAACCAAAACAATACTGGTGCATAACATCACAGTTTCCTGTGCATATAAGTAATATATGAAAACTACAGATTTTTTTTTTGCAAAAAACATTGCAACTTCTAGATTTCATTCTCAATAAAATATTCAGGAATTCTAAGTCCTTTGACAGATATTCCTCTGATAAAGGCCACCAGTAACTCTGGCCAGGCAAACTCTGCACAACAGCTGATACATATGTTGAAACAATTCTGGAAAACAAAATCCCTGTTCTCAAGGGATATTTCCATGGTAGTAGGCTCATTCCTAGAAATATAACTGTTGCAGGCAACAGAAGTAAAAATAAATTAGGCCCCTGTGCTGAACACAAATACTATTTTGTCACTATTTGAACTGACTGATAACATTAGTACATTAGGCATTACTGCTTAGATTAGTAATATTTTACTAGCTTTCCAAAATGATTAAAGTAGTTTGACATTGATCACAACCGCTGAGACTTATTTTTAACCCATCTTATAATATATTCATGGCAGCCATCCTTTACTTACTACTATTCTTCAAAGTTTTCTACTTTGAAGTTTTTCAGAATGAATTGAAAGCCATAAAGATGCAAAGTGAAGTAAGGCTGAACTGCATGAAAGCTCCTCATACTGTGCAGGATTCTCAAATCCATACTTTCATTTCTTCAAATCATGCTGACAGAATGGCTTTATATAGAATTTTGCTTAATTCAGACTTAGGGAAAAATCTTTTTAAAACTTCACAACATAACCTGATACAAGGCAGGACAGATGTCCAGAGGGAAGGAAAAAACAAAGTCAGTCTTCATATACATTTATCTACACACATTTTCCAGATCTCCTTACTATGATTTGCATGTGTTTGGGATCTATAATGCCTTCTATTAGCCAAAAGTAATAGATACTCCATTACTCTTTAGTAATTCTATGCTCAGAAATTTTTTTGCTTTGATAATGCATTGATTTGAAGCTATGAAACCCAAGATCATCCATTTTGCAAAGTACACCTACGCTTTTTTCAAATGCATGGGTTGAGGCAGGAATTATCGTTGTAAAAGCAATTTAGCTATCAGTATCAGATCTAAAGTTCAGACCTAAATTTCAGCAGGTTTTGATGAGAATTTAACCACTAAAATAGAAATTTACAGCTTAAATCATTAAGGAACATCTAGTCCTAAGACCCGGAATCACAGACTGGTTTAGGTTGGAAAGGATCTTGGGAGAGTTCGTCTGGTCCAAGTTCCTTGCTGATGCAGGGCTATTTGGTGACAGTTGCTCAGGATTATGCCCAGACAGCTGCTGTATGTGTCCAAGGAGGGACACCTGTCTATAAACAGGCAACTTGCACCAGTGCTTGGTCACCCTCACATTTAAAAAAAAAAAAAAAAAAAAAAAAGGTTCTCATGTTCAGAGGGAAACTCCTGTGCTCAGTGACTCTGGTTCTGCTACCAGGCACCACTGAGAAGGGCCTGGCCCTGTCTCCTTTGTGCCCTTTGTTCAGATATTTTAATACATTGATAGAGATTCCCCCTTGAGACTACTCTTTAGGCTCAACAGTCCCAGCTCTGTCTTCTCAAGAGAAACGCTCCAGCCTCTTAATCATGGTCCTTTACTGGACTCCATCCAGTATGTCCATGTGACCCTTGTACCGAGGAGCCTGGAACTGGACCCACCACTCCAGATATGGCCTTAACCACCGCTGAGTGGAAAGGAGGGGTCACCTTCCTTGACCTGCTGGCAACACTTTGTGTAATGTAACCCAGGCAAGACCATTAGCCTTCTATGCAGCAAGGGCACACTGCTGCCTCATGTGCCATTTGGTGTCCCCCAGAATCCCCAGGCCCTTTTCTGCCAAGCTGTATTCCAGCTGGGTAGTGCCCAGCATAATACTTCTGCATGGGGCTTTTCCTTCCCGGAGCAGGATTTTGCACCTCTCCTGCATGAACTTCAGTGAGGTTCCCGTCAGCCCATTTTTTGATATTAAAGTACGTGAGTCTAAAGTCTTCAAATTCTAAAGATGTCCAGCTGGTAGTTTGGTGGGGTTTTTTTTATTTTGTTTTGGTTTTATATACATGGGTTATAATTCAGATAAAGACTTAGCACAGAGTTCTAGTCAGAGAGGTATTGATCTTTATCTTTTTGGTTCACAACCGTAAATATTCCTAACAAGGATAGACTTAAAATCCCAATTATAATAACATTCTAAAGCTCAGTTTTTCTCTGCTTTTAAAGAAAATTAAGGGGTTTTAAGTTAGGAAGTAGCTTGTAAAATTTTTATTTTGTAACACTTCATATACAAGAGTATATGAAGTACACACAAGTAGTAATTTTTATAAATACTTTCCCTCTAGAAATCAAACCAGCTTTTAAAGCACAATAAATACATACTCAAAGAAAACCAGTATTTTTAAGACCAATGTTTCTTACCAGATTTGGATCATAATATGCTTCCTGAGTCGGAGGAATAACATGGATCTGAGTAATGTTGGCAGGAAGAGCTTTAGAGCAATTTATTAGCATTTGTTCTAGACCTGTCAAATCCTAACAGAAAGAAAAGGAAAAAAGCCACATATAATCCTGTTTTCTCACTGACACAGTTCTAAAAATCCAGGGTACACAGACATATTCAATGTTATCTACATAAGAAGTTTCCACAAAAAGACTAAATATCCAGCAGATCCCATTTCAATAATTGCTAAGTCGTGGGACTCCCTCCCTACACACCCAAAGTAAATGGTCAGTGCATAGTTGAACTGAGACCAGATAAAGCATGACTTAATTTCATTTAAAATGAAAAACACACCTTTACTGACAATGTCAGGACAGCACAGAATTCCCAAATCAACACTGGCATACTAAATCCCAAATTAAGCAAACAAATAGAAAAGTGAACTGAAAGGACAGGAAGATTTTCTGATCAGGGTACAGGCCAGGAACACACTAAAGTAGGGCTGTGTTCCAGCTATGCCAATCATTTTGTGCACTGTCACAAACAGATTATTTCATTGGTTTGTCCCATTTCCTCTCTGTAAAGCAGAAACAGTACATTTCATTCTCTACCTGCATCTCTAAGAGTGCAAGTCTTAGAATCTCTGTTTATCAGATTCCTGGAAAAACAGAGGCATGAGTCTTTGTATATGGTCATTCTGTTTACTAGTATGACTTCTTTGCTATCCTTTTTCTCAATTCCTTCTTTAGACCACAAGTTCCTTAGGGCAAGAACTGTCTTTTACTGTGTGCACGGACTAGACTAAGCACAGCAGGATCCCACTCTTCACAGTGAACATTTTTTCTGACAAACTTACACTGCTTTCTTGAGCTGGGATACCAGTGAGCCATTTTTCTGATGCTGCTATAACTCAATTTAATTGCAGGCTCCACAGAACAATGATAAAATAGAACATAACGTTATATATTCCAATTGTATTTAAAAATTGCTAAATGTTACAGATGCTATAAGCAAGGATAAATAAAGATTTGAATCATTCTATTTTAAGAAATTTTGACTTTAAAACTGAAATTACTCTGAAAGCTATTGGTAAGGAAAGAGTACCTGCAAACTTAGTGGTAGTTCATGGATTCTCGTGGCCAACGTGCGAATCTCTCGGTCAGACAAGATGCCTGACTGGTCTGTATCAACCTCATCAAAGATCTGAGAGATGTTCAGTGGCTGAACTGCACTCATAAGATAGTAGAAGTATGAAAAAGCGAACTGCATATCTTCTGAGTGCCGCACTTTGTGAAATGATGTCTTGTCAAACTCCTCAGGAAACCTAGATAAGAATAAAAACGAACTCAGCACTCTAGTTCCTTGAAGCAAAACACTCCTTACCCTATAAATAATTTCTTATCTAGAATTCTGAAAGGTCTTCAAAAGTCTCCTTATTTTAGCACAACTAGCGTGTGGTAATAAATTTCTTATTTCTTTTTTCAAAATATAATTTTAATGAGCGGCCATTAACACACTGGAAATAGCTACAGCAAAGCAAAACCAGAAAGGTAGAATTACTTGCAGCTTTACATTATTCTGAACAAAACCATACTCACATATCCTGCAGCTCTTGCATAACAGTGCGGTCAATCATGTGAGGCATATGAGCAGGGACCTTACGAGATGTAAATCCAAACTTGCTGTTTAAAAGCTTATTCACATATCGAAGGGAATCAGCAAATGTATCTTTCAGCTGCCTTCCTAAATGCTTGCCTTCAGTAAAGTACGACATTTGTTTGAGTAATGACTCTTCTTCCTAGAGAGCGGGGCAGACATAAATCAAGGTTACGTTACTGAAAAAGGCAGAAAACATTAAATGCAGAGGAAAAAATTCACATTTCAGCCAGGTGCCAACTCTTTGCAACACGTGAAAATGTGAGGAGAACTTCTGAATATTTTTCTTCACATTCCTTAGTTCTCTCTTTAGAAAGAGAAGATAAAAGGTAACCTTTTCCTTAAAGCTTTCATGCTTTGAGGAAAACTATAAAAGGTGTCCTTAATATTTATGCTCTGACACCTCACACACAATTAAGTCCTTGTTTGTCATCAGATTTATTTGTAATATTGCCCTTTTTTTTGCTGATTATTCATCCATATTTGATAAACTGAAATCCTATGAATATAAAGATTCCTCATGCAAAATTCAATCTCAGATGAACAGATAGTATTTTAAAAGCATAGCCCCTTTGCTATTTGGAAAAGGGCAAAGCGGTTGCTACCAACTGAAGCACAATCTGTCTGCTCTTCTAGAGGTTTTCAAAACTGCCAAAATGCTTTGGCTGGAAGAAGAGGAAATTTCCTACACATTTCCTTGACACAGTTGAGATATGCAGCTTCTTTGCAGGCTTTCAATTTCACTTCTAGAACATATTTATTATTATACCTATTTTCTAAATTTTTTTAAACATAAAACTGGATCCAAATTTGCATAAATGCTACCAAAAAAAATTTAAGCTTTTTCTTAAAGTGCTATATATGTCTGCACAATAGCACTGTGCCAACATACAATGAATAAAAAGTGAATTTCAGCAAAAAAGGCAGTAGAAAGGAAACAGAAATGGCTATTTGGCTTTATTCACCTAGCAAAGAGAGGCCCAGATCATAAACAAATTAGACTTCATGTGAAAAATCATGAATAGTTTTCAAAAAATATCAGCATTTGCCTCAAATGCAAAACACATTCCAAATATACAGATCATATTAACAGTATTCCACAAAATGCAGAAATGCAACTACTCCAACAAGCAATTAAGATACTCACATCAAGAAGGTCCTGGAAATACTTCTTTTTCTCCCATGGCAAAAAGCCTTGGTAACTTCCAGCATAAGACTGTAATTTTCTTCCCACTAGTCCCTCCCTTTTATTTGTATCCACCTGCTCCTGCTCTTTTCCGCCTTCCATTCCCTGTGCGCCTTCTCCAGTATCTAAATTCCCAGTATGTTTTGATTTCTGTGTTTCCCTTAATATGAGTGCATTCAATACTTTTTCTCGAGTTTCATTTTTTTTCCCCACGCTCTGGGAGGGAAGTGTGGCTTTAGGCTTTACTTTATAAATAGACTCATTTGTGTTCATTGTCACAAGAGTCTCCTTTGTTCCCACAGGCCTTGAAGGAACTTCTTCATTTGCTTTTATTGTTTTTATCTTGCCTTTATTCACATCTTTATAAGGCTTCTGCCAGCTGGTATGGTTCTTCTGATCTTCTGAATGGTTATGCATACCCTTCTTTTCCAGGCCTACAATACTCTTCACTGTAGTTAAGAACTGGAAAGGTCTCAGGAGAGCAGCCTTGGATAGATTAAATCCTTTCTGAGTGATATCACCATTTAGTAGTTTTAAGTCCAGCTTCTGCAGTTCCAGCTGAACATTTTCAGGAAGAAGAGACACATTTACTGACGGTATTATCACCTCTTCACTCAGACTCTCTCTTGTGCCATTTTGACGTCTCCTGACTCTTGGAAAGCGTTTTTCTTCAGGAATATCCTCAAATATCATTTCAGCTTCCGGTACTGAAGTTATACTTTTAAAATCGGAGTTGGATTTTTGTGTGGAAGTTGTGTTCGGTTTTGATTCCTCTCTAGTATCAACTTCAACAGCTACTTGCATTTTAAACTCTTCATCATTTTTATTTAGGAACGTAAGGTTAAAATAGATCACAGTTGCATTCATGCCACTGTGCATTATGAGGTGGATAGTCTTCCATTTGTTAGCAACTGAAGCGTGTCGGATGACTGGATTATCACTATATGAACCCTCAATTCCTTTCTTGGCTATTTCGCTGAAGCTAAAGTAGGGCAGACATTCACCTTTGGGAACCACGTAGTAGGTCTGATTAAGCTGAAGTGTCACCTTGTACATCTCTTCAAAGTGATCTGGAAAAGAAACAAAAACATGAAACAAAACAAATTTCTGTCAATTTGCAGCGTGACATTTATCTTTCACTCTTTTTTAAATTGTAATATGCCCAACTAGATTCACTGTATTAGCAGGGAGACAGCTCTGTGAAAGAACACTTATCTAGCTTCTAGTTTCTCGCTTGCTTATCTTCAATAATGGATGACTAGAACATACTCAGATATATAAAGCTACCAGATATTCCTCTGTTAATTTATTTAATATATATATAATTTATCCCAGTATAATTTATCACTCTTTCAGTCTCTACCTGAAGAGCCTTAGTGGCTCATTATCACATGCCACTTAAAATTCTGTATCAGTCATAAGTAGCTGGCCCCATATTACATTTTTGCCACATTTTAGGAGATTAATGTTACAAAGACTGGATTTGACTGCTACACTGCATCCTGATTTGAAATTTCCAAATCAGGTAGGCTGAACGGAAGTTCTCCTTCCCATAGCACAACAGAAAAAGTTCTGTCAACTCTCATATGAACAAAACCTCGCTGCCAGCAACAGAATTGCCAGTAACACATTTTTCTGAGTTGAGATGCAGGAAAGCCTCTACTCTTCCAAAGAGGCCAAATTCTTCCCCTGACTATACTAGATAGCACTTTCAATCACTTCATTCATTCCTGCTAGCCTGTCATAACCAAATAAACTTCAGACAAGTTCACAGGTGACTGAGAACAGCCTTTGGCAAGAGCCCACAGGCAAACTTAAAGTCACACTCTCAGCATCAGAGGTTCTTTAATTTTTTTAACCGCTATAGGAATCATCAATTCAACTGTCCCTATTCAGGTCAAGACACTTTGTGTAAACGAAATGTCATTTCTCCACTTAAAATATAAGTCTCTTGGGGCAAGGAATTTAATGCTTGCTGCTCCATAAGGTATCAAGCCTCCACTCATGCTTGGTCACTAACAGTTTTATTAAATAAAGCCACATATAATATCAATCCAGGTTTGGATTAGTGAGTACAAGAACCACCTGACTTCTTTTTCAGTTGCTACCAGCCCTTTTCCCTAGCACTGTACAGGGCACCTTAGCCCAGTCCGAGAGTAATGTTGAACCAAAAAGGTCAGGCAACTCAAGAGAATCCCAACAGAAAGTTTATCAGTGATGCATGTTGCATACCCTGGCCACAGTCACCGGCATCAAATCCACACGAGAGGACATTGCAGGCCTGATCACAGAATTTGTCTGCCAGCCAGGAATTAGCACAGCCTTGGTTACAATACGAAACACCACTTATTCCTGCACCAAACTGCCATGGTGGTCCATTCCCAATACCTCCAACTGCACCTCCACCAGCAACATAGCGACTACCCCCGCTGTTACCTAGAGAAAAAGAAAAAAACCCACCAGAAATAAGAACCTTAAATGACTGGAGAAAGGCACATTTTAAGCCACAGTGTTAAATCTAGACTGAAGACTCAATAATCATCAGTGAAATCAAAAAGGAGCCAAATAATATATAAAACTGTACATATATTATACAATAATACATCATACATTTCAAACCCCTTCCTTTCAGCTAGTCAAATTTGGTACCTAAATAAAGATTTTCCTATGCCCTACTATTTTCTGTCATTTTCCACAGAAATTTGTCACATCCAAGAAATGAGGTTTTCATCTGTAAGTCAACTTTTTTAGTATTGTTAAAGCAGGCAAATTTTATACTTAAAGAAAAATGACAACTTACAGAATTATTCTTGTAAGGAAAAACAAATAGCTCACTTTTTCTAAATTTAACATTGCTGTCTTACCAATGCAATCACCTCCATCCCAATCACATGCTGAGTTATTACAGGCTTTATCACAGTAACCATCTTTAATCCATGAGCCAGGACATCCCTCAGCACAGTTTGGCACAGGCCAAGTCAAGTAAACCTGGAACAATATTACAGTCTGAGACAAGGACTCAAAAAACTGAAGTCAATTGAGCTTGTTTCTTGGAAGATGGAGACTTAAAATAATGCCTCCCTGGGTGCTGTGCCTTAAGATTTCACAAAGCTTTACAAACAGCATTTAAACCCTATCACATGTGACATAAACGTTATCAGTTTCAAACAGAAGGAAGAACTGAAGAATTCCCAAGGCCACACAGCCAAGCAGCAATGGCCAGAAATAGAAAGCAGGACTTCCCAAATCTACTTCTGCAAACCACAGACCAATGAAAACTAAGATTTTCTCTTTTGTCAGATAAGAAGGGAGAACTTAACTCGGATATAGCTCCACAGTTCACTTGTTCTCCTGACTCAAAACGTTTCTTCATTACTAACCAGTCATGAGATAAGCAGCACATGTTCAACATAATCCCTGAAGCATCTGATCCTGTGACTTAAATAATTCCAAGAATTGGCATGATAAAAGAAAGTGCGTAGGTGTGTATATTTTCAACTGGGGAGGCATTAAAAACCACACATATTTTCCTTGAGGCCTTATGGTTTCAAGATTCTAGCAGCACATTTCCTACTGAAACACATGCTGATCAGGTCATCACAAACAACGCTGCACCTGCGCTGACTCCTCGTAACTGGGATGAACAACTGAAGAACAATACAAACGCAGCAACAAAATATTTTGCTGTTATATGCCTACACCTTCAGAGATTTAAAACAAGTGAAAGCTTCCTAACATCCTCAAGTACCAAAGCAGCTATTTTAGTGTAGCTTAAACTAATTTTGTGCAACCCTTCTGTGTTTGTGCACAAATGTGCAGACCTGCCTGCATGAAATGTTTAATTCAGTGGTCTCTAGTGCCTTGCATACTCACTGCTCTAATAAAGATAATATATATAAATATTTACTTTTTTCTTCCATACCACTCTTGTAGATCAAGCTCATGGATGAAAGCTCTGATGGCAACCAGAGCCTCCATGCATAACTACTGCTAATGTTTCCTCAGCCTGCTCTCCTTGCTTAACCCCAGTTGTTGATAAGAGGTTTGTTGAAAGACTAAATTACTTTCTGTTCATGAACATGGAACAATATCTACTTCAGTAAATAATTATATATATGATTATATACAGATTGAGCAAGATATTCCTGGTGTCTGGAACAGAGGTAATTAATGGTAAATTTAAATATTAGATCAGTTTAAATGTCACCTCAGTGTTCCCACAGAAGAATTGATTCTGGTTTGAGTATTTCCCACAAAACAAAAGGAATATTCAAGGGAGGGAAGACTGATAGCTGCCAAATACCGCATCAGTCTTACCAGTGCTCTAACAGAACGTGGGAGAATTACAGAACAGCACTGAAACTAAAGCATGAAGCCTGACAGAGGAACCATTATAGCCCCTGAAACCCATGAGTGAATATGAAAAAAAGTAATTCTGCAACCCCAACATCAACACACCACATATACAAATACAGACAAGAGCCTTCCCCACCCTCCACCTTTGCTAACAGTTGTCTAGTTAAGAATAATGAACCTTTCGAGACAAAAGGTGGAGTGGAGAGCAGAGGGAAATAATCTTATATTTGCTCCCCCTCTCAAAGTAGCATTTCTGTGATTTTTACTATATTAGCATAAAAAAGTTCTACATCTACTTCTGGTAAGATATCTTTTCATAATGGCTTACCTTTTGACCTTTAGAGTGACTGTAAAAATCATCAGGCCAAACATCCTTCCCAAACATAACATCATCATTGAGATAAATAAACTTCTGAGAAAGGCCGCTGATACGATGAATATGACTTTCAATAGCTGGTGAACTGAAAGTAGGCAAATGACTCACATTCTGAAATATTTCCTAAAACAAGAAAGTCACCAACAACGAAAAACAGTTTCAGAAGGCAAAAAAACCCCAACAAACCAACCCCAAAACAAACAAACAAACAACAAAAAACCCCCAAGCCATAAAAGGTCAGGCATACCAGATATTTGATTCTTATCCACTAAAAAAAGTTATAAAGAACAAGGAGAGACGAAAGAAGTAAAAGTATTTTAGCAAAATAAAGACTTCAATATCTCATTTTTCCCCACACAAAACCATTTTCAAGTTTGCTGCTTAACTAAGAAACTGTACCCAGTTCATTACAAAGACACAAACTTTCCCACACTCTTCTTTCACTGGGTACTGGATCAAGCCCAGTGTACACATTTATAATTCTTGTGAAGTACGGGCTGCACAAAATTTCCAGCAAACTGAACCTCTTCCAGCATTCAAAAAAATCAGGATTGTTCCATCTCTTTCAAGTAACTTCACAAGCAGACAGCAACAAGAAGTTGAGTTAGTATCTTATTACCAGTTTGGTTCCTCAGAGCTCCTATGGCATGTACAGATACCAAAATTACTCCCAAATTCATAATAAGCTACTAGAGTATTTTTGTTTAACTTATTCAGGAAGCTTGAAGGATTTCCTTTCTCTTTTTAAATAAGATTTTTAGAATGCATAGATATTTTTTTTGTAGCCACCCTCTCAGTTCCAGTAATTGTAATCCATCCTGTCTCAACACAAGCTTATTAGGTCATTACTGGTTCTGAGAGAGTGTCTATGGAGTCAGATTACATTTTCTTCTCCTGAGGTTCTTTATACATAGACTCTATAAGGAAATTAGACATGGGTTTATGTTAGCTGAAGCCTCAATATTTGGAAAAGCGCACTAAATAAAGGCTTGGCATATATTCAGTTATGTGATTAGCCAAAACAGAAAAACATACTGGGGTTTAATAAAAACATGGATGAGACAGGGAAGAGGTTGTCACTTCTTCCAAATAAATGCAGCCTTTAGCTGAAAGTGGCTAACTGCATTTCAAAGCAAACACAGCACCTTTACTAGTGGTACTTTCATACTAAAATATTTGTTTAGGGTTTTTTGTTTGGCTTTTGTTTGGGTTTTACCTGATGTGTCACTATAGTTATCCGAGGATTATCCAGGTTAAGCCAGGAAGGAATCTGCCCATTGGTGACGATGAAAATATGTCGTACCCAAGGGGCATGCCTCTCTATTGATCGTAAAGAGTATCTCAGCTCTTCATTATCTTCAAAACGGCTGGCAGAAATATCTTCATCCTGTTTGGACTATAAAAAGAAAAAATCCTTCCTTAGATTCTAAACAGAACATTCAAGTTCTGATCCAGCTAGGTAAGAACAGTGTGCTTGAGCACATGGGTGCATAAGCACTTCAGGACTTAGCCATTAAAAAATAAAAAGTACATTGATCAATAACAATTATTCTTATAAAGGATCATATTCTTCTGAACTATCAGGATGAACAATACAATCTTCTGACATCATTGGCTGACCCCCTGGTATCATTAGGATGTCTGCTGACCACACTGCACGGTGACACTGCCTTGTGAGATATAGTTCTTAAAGAAAGAAGCCCAGTAAAAAGAATCCTCCTGCATTTCAGATAAGTAACATTACCTTTCAGAAATCTAGTTTCAAGAGGCTGGGACTTTCCAAGTACATTTCATCATAAACTGTATTTAAATGTCACCTGGTATAGACATACTGGAAGTGTCATGATGTAGCAGCTCTGCAATTTCCCCCTGCTCTATTATTTTAAAGAATTTAAAGAGGAGAAAATTTGCATAACTTAGCCTAATACTCACTATCAAATAGCTAAATGTTTCCATATGTTTTTATTAAAGAGAATTTTTTTCAATTTAGAGATTCATTACTTAAGTAACAAAATTAGGTTACACGACACAGTAACACGTTTCTTTTCCCTTTTAAGAGAACTTAATGACCTCTCCTAAACACTACAATTAAGGCTGCCTAACAGGAACATTTCTAAAGTCCAAATGAAACAGGAAACTTAAAATATTTGAATGTTTAACAATTACCATTTTCACTGCAGATTCTAGACACAAAATGAGCCTTGTTTTCTGATATGTACAGTAACACAGCTTTCACATCGTCAACAGCGTAATACCTGAAAACGCTTCAGCAACACTAGCAGCCATTGGCTAGGTATCCATTACCAAAATAATGCATAATTTCAACATGGGGAAACACAATGTTTGCGTTCAGGGTTGGTAGGAAGAGTTCCCGAAAAGCCCAGCTGACAGGATACAAAGACACTGCAAGCTTTTCTGGGTTGGGCACATTTGCTTTACCCATGCCACTTGATATTTACTGTAAAATTAAATTCCAGCAGGAGAAAAACACTCAAGATTTTTCTAAAATCTTATCTTGAAACAGACACCTTGTTATTTCATTTCCTGTTTCTAAACCAAACATCCTTTCGGTATCAAAAGCACTCAAAGTAAGGCTCCTTTCCTTACAGAGATCTGTATTTCAGGACTTCAACATTTTTGGAAGAGAAGCAATTAGCATTTGCTCAGCATAAATGATGTTGCAAAGCAAAAGATTACTAAGACTAAGAAACATATTGGGAATGAGATAATCCTGTTTGCTAATAAAAGCCTTTATCTGCCCCACACAGGAAGCCTGCTTATCTGCCAGTCAGTATCAGTGAAACACAACTTTATCAGAACACGTGCAGAGGGCAAAATTTTTCACTTAGTGGAGAACATGAAAATCTCAATTGAATGTCACGCTGCTTGATTCTTCCCCCTCCTTGACTTGAGAATTGGACAGTGTTCTTGTGATGTTTCTCACAACCTCAAAAGTACTTGATTCTTAATACTTTCAAGCTTCTGGAAGAAATCCCATGTTCCTTGTCATTGACTAGTTAGCCTCTACTTGCAGTTTTTAAATGCTGTAACAGAATTTACCTACCTGACTGACCGAGCTGAGGTCCCATAATAAATAAGCAGGATTAAGCACCAGTTCTTTCCCATCTATAGTCATGTTCTTCTTTGCTTGCTTGTTCAGTTCTTGGAAACCCTTAGGGTTATTCAGTTGCAAGAGAGCCACGCTGGCTTCTGAATAGAGCTGTAACTATACAAGAAGAGAAAACAATTTCTGGCATGCAGCCCCAGCAGCACTCTTTCTTTGCCAATTCCCTATTTTTGTTGTATTTTTCTTACTAGAGTTACTAATAAGAATGACTGCTAAGTACTGCTTTTAGAGAACTATAATTTTGTAAGAACACAAAAAGGAGTAGTAAAATGGGAAATGAAAAACATTTAAAGACACAGAACATTTCTAGATGCCTAATTTTCACTTTACAAAGAAAATTTCTCTTTACACAATGATCCAGTCAGCAGTAAAGCTGTTCATGTTATAAATATTTCTGGAGCAAGTCCCCATCTATTCTCTCCCACCCTAATAATAAAATTCATGTTTTATTAAAACTTTATTATGTGACTGAAAGAATCATCCTGTTTTTTTCATCTTAATCAAGCAATGATCTTCCCAGAAAATTAAGGGCACCAATGTATCATCGCTGTCAGACTCGTGAAATTTTCAGAATGGTTTACAGTTAGTTCAACCTACAGCTCCGAAATCTGAGATACAAAGAGCTCCGGAGCTAATCCATGTGGGTCTCCAAGGCCTTAACGGTGGTTGCCAATATGCTGTTAAGGTCATTTCTTAGCTGTGGACTGTTTGATCTGTTTGCTGTTTTTATCTCTCGCCACCAGTAAGTCTGTGTATCAGATTTCATAATGCACAGGATGAGGGGCTTGCACTACACAGCCGCTCACCCCTTCTCTAACAGCTAACAGAGCTTACGAATGACAGGGCACCAAAGCATCTCCCCAGTGATATGGCATAACCCAATAAAATGCCGTGTTTACCATATGAAGTAGCATGAGCAGATACAATCAAGCTAAAAGCAGAACTGCACTTTGATTTTCCGAGTGCACACCTGATTGAGAATAAATGCAGTTAATTGTTAACAATATTTATTTGAGCCTATGCTTAGTTTTTGTTCCTTCAGGCAACATAAGACAACCACATCTACCAGGTTTTCAGTTGCACGAGAACTGTAAATGCAAATCATTAATGACCAAAATTTGAATAATTTCAGGTTCAAAAAAAGCAAATCCATCAGTTTCTTTCATAATAACCTCAAGTGGTTTTATTTCTTTATTTTTTATTAGATGTGACCCTTTCTGCTCATTTTAAAACACCACTTGTCCCAGAGTTAGCAGCCCTTCCCTTAGTAAGACCAGCTGTTCCACTTGTGACATTTCAAAGCTGTTGATGCTTTGACTCATATGCTATTTGAGATCTTTCAATCTGACTTATGAGGCCTGCCATTAGAAAAATTCGATAAATCTCAGACCTTCCAGGGAATCATCTGAACCTATGGGTGGAAAGGATGGCTTCAGTAGCTAAATGGCTGAGGTATAGTTACGAACTGCAGCCAGCAACCTCCAAAAATACCGGGATCGAAATGCTACAGATTACCAAGCTGCCATCACCGGGTATGTGCTCTATTTAGGAATACAACAGTGTCACACAGTTCCTTAGAATAATCTCTTATTTAAAACATGCATATAACAAACCAAAAATATTACCATTCTAGAGCTTTGAAAGCATTTGAGAACATTCAGTTTCTCTTTAACTTGTTCCCACCAAACTCAGCAAAATAAGTACCTGTACTACAGATTCCTAACTAGATTTATTACAAACACTTCCCCTTTCCCCCCACTAATACAGCATATATGCCATAGTTTTTTTAATTTGTAATATTCCAAGCACAAACAAGAAGTAGGGGAAAACCACTTCACTGCTCAGCGTCAGTTAAGGTAAACACTGCAATAAATAGATTATTTTTATTACCTCAGTGTGGCTTTTTTTCCAGTAATACCTTTTTAAGAAACCAGTCTTTTCCCAAGCAGAGTTATCAAAAAAGTTAGATTTCAATGAAGTTATCTAGTGACATAACTAACTAGATTCTAATAAATTGCAGGCTCTGCTTCAAGCATTTGGTATATTCAAAATGGAATTTTCTCCTGGCAGATTTTCTAATGTCTCTCTTGGTAGGGATGCACACAATTGCCCATTCCCTTGGAATATTACCTTCTACAGAACATCTTCATCCTGCCAAAGCAGGTCAGCAGATCCGAAAGTTTTGTAAAGATAGAACAGAAAAACCAGCAGGTAGATGGTCAGTGTGACCAGGAGAGGCTCTGCTAACACAAGTGGGCTGAAAACACACTGTGCAGGCACACGCCCAGGCCACCACTGCACATTTCTATCATACACTTAAAAATGAGACAGGAAAACTGCATTTTCTCCATCAGGTAGCTTTAAATGCATGTTCTCCTTTGGAGCCAGCAGGTTTGGCAACGCTTACTAGGAGACAGGCTAGATGAGCTCAGACATCCCATGTGGAAGTAAACACCTTCATTTCCATTTTCTCAAGTACTTTTTTCTGAGGTGGGGCTTAGACTCTTAACTAGTCTTTAAATTATTTTGCTTTATCTTCTTAATGACCAAAATTGATTGTTAAAGAAATGAGATGCTCCTTTTTTCCACACTGCAGTATGGGTACTGGGAAAATTCATATGCCCACATAGCAAGGGAAGGGGGCCACGTGTTGTGTTAAAGAGTTACAAACAGGTTAATGAATATGAAACACTTTTGTCTTTACACACGTCTCAAGTTCCCTTTATAAGGTGGTACAGTAGGAGGTTCATCTCTGAGCCAAAACTAACGCAAGGCCTTAAGTTTTTTTCTACCAAGCTTACTTACTCCATCTGTTTGCTCATACAACTCCCAAAGCCACCTGTCTGCTCCAACAACACTGACAAGCCGCAGTGAGAATCCCAGACCCCTCATCCTCAAGGCAGTGAGGACACCAAAACACCCAGCATCACTGTGCCTGCAGGTTCCCAGGTGGATCTTCTTCCATTAGTAAGACAAGGTCACTAAGACAGCCCTTATTCTAACATACTCGTTCATACTTGTGTATATGTGTGTGCATGTGGCTAAAGGAGACGATATTTTGTGAAGAGGGAGATCTCAGTTGTCCTTGAGGCAAACAGGATATCAAATCTTGAAAGAAAAATCACCTTTCTCCAAAAATGTTCACCTCTCTATATGCAATCTCAGCGAAAAATTGTTAGCATGACAGCCTCAAAAAACCAAAATCAAATCAAATCTCCTTGCCCAGTCAGTCCTTCCCTTGTCAGTCTTTACACCACAACTTAATTTTTAAGTCACAAGTGTCTCTTTTAACTGAATAATAGTTGTGGGGAAAAGGTCAACCCTTTCCCCACAAAAAGTTTTCTTTAGAAATGTAGGTAAGGGGCAGGAAAATGAAAACAAAATGTTCAGCTGTTCTTCATGTATAGGTCCAACATAATGTCTTTTAAACAGCTCAGCAGCCATCAGCTGCACAACCAGAGTAACACCTCCATCTAGTGGCTTGTAAACGCTTGGTTAAGAAAGCACAGACAATAAAAAGCAGTCAAATATAATTTTCAACCTCATCTGTCATAACACTCACAATGTAGAACAATAACTATGACCAACAGACACACTGCTGATTAAACTTTCATTTGGAAACAAAATTTCGTATCATTACATTACAGCGTAGGTCATAAGTACAAAAATTCAGTAGACCGTAACAGACATAATTCACCTTGGAAATGAAACCATTTATATCATAAATCTTCACCTTTTCACCACTTCTAGCTGAGCTCAGCTGTTTTTCCTCAAATTTTTAGAAGAAACATCTGGCCCAGATGTCCGAACAATTTTTGGTCCTCTTCGGATTCAGAAGGGATTTGAATCAAACTAAAGCAATCCAACTAAAACAGCATTATCAACATCCAACACAAACTCACCGACAGCTACGCTCCTCCTACTCACCGACAGCTATACTCCTCCTTTTCTCACCTTTCTTCCCTTCTAACAGCAGCACTGCTGGAAGTGTTTTTCATCATTTCTTTACTTCCAGCACTGCACTAAGGAAACAGCCCCTTAAAGCATGCAGAAACCCCTTAAGTATCAGAAGGCATCTATGAGACACAAGTCCAGTTTAAACTCAGGGGCAACTGTCTTCCTCTCCACCGGGCATCTCACACCACTTCAGAGAGCTCAGATTAACAGATATGATAACAACAGAGGAACTGCTTCAGATTTCAGCGGAGACTGTAAACAACCAACCTTTCTTCTACTTAAGTGTAGCATTAATCTAGCATGTCTCTCTGGTAAGAAGAAGACCACACTTGGTTGTGTTTACCATAACTGTCTACCTATAACATCCACCGAAAGAATGGACTCTGAGCTTGGACATTAGCAAAGGCTTCCTTAGAAACAACACACTTCAGCCTCACTTTATGTGTAAAAAATTTTATGCATGCAAATAAGACATTTCTTACATTTATATACATATATTTAAATATAACATATAAGAATTGCTGCTATCAAGAGCAGAGAATTGCTTGAGAAAGAACTCACTGCTATGACCACATGGGGTACAATAATCCCAAATGAATTGTTCTAAAGCATCCACCACAAGCAAAAGAAACAAGGAAGGCAAAGATGACTGGAAAGAGAAACTGCAGAATGCTGTGGATACCTGACAAAAGGTTTTGTTTATACAGAGATACGCCTAGCCAAATTGCAGAAGAGAATTCTTAGGAACAGATAACGAACTGATCACAATGGCAATATTTACACAAAGCTAAGAACACACCAAGGAAAAGGGAATCAGCACAAATAGATGACACATGACTGATGACAAGGAAAGAAACACAACCAAGACAAGCGTAGGGAAAAATCATGTAGAAACATGATAGGCACGGGATGCCACTTCCATAAAAACAGACAAGGAGATGGAAAACATATTCTAAGACAACCCAGAGATACAGCCTTTATGTTCATCTGGACAGCAGTGAAAAAAACCACAGAGAAACTACAGTATGTCTAAGATTTGCTGAAGAGCTAACCTGTGATCAGCCTGGACACAGACAACAGATTAGCCAGCTGCTTGGATATGAGAAGTACAACTGAAACACAGAAAGAATTGATCCATCAGGTTTTCTGTTGACTAATAATGCTAGGAGAGCCTACTGAAATGGAAAAAGCGATGAAAGGAATCAGCTGATCAAACGAAAAATGATCAGCTGGGGGGGGGAATCAAAAAACTAAGGTCCAGGTAGAATTGTTCCACAAGTCTTAAGACCACACAAAAATAATAAAACCAGCAGATGGCTCAAATGTAATTAGCAGAAATCCAGGTATTTCATTCTTCAAAGGCGTCCATGAAAGATGAAGTGTCTCTATTCTAGCACATGGGCTAGCCTAAGGTCTGTGCTCGACACATTTACAGCAGAAATCCTAGAGACAATCATGAACTTCTCAATGCTGGAAGCAAAAAGTCCACAAAGGAGTATTAAGGAAAAAAAAACTATCAACACTGACTATAACAATAGTCAGATAATGCAATTATAGAAATAACTAAAATGAATGAAGACAGAAATTATCTGCAGAGAGCTGGGGAACAAGGAAAAAACAGAAAAAACCACCCTCAACGGGAGGTATTCATATAACTAAAAGTACTGTGTTTTAGCAGCAAAAATATTAGTACAAGCCATGACAAGACTTCAGAGAAAAGAAGAGAAGGTGGTAAAACATCAAGGACAGAAAGACACTGAAGGGTCCAAGAAAAACACAAAAAGTTCCTCTGACAAAGGAACACCAAGTGTTAATGATACGAGACACCAGAAATAAAAAACAAAAAAGTAGGGTACTGTGGATAAAAACTGATTTAAGTCAAAATCATTTCAGAAAAGAGCATAAAGCAACATCTGCTAAAGAACAGAAAATGAAATTCCAAATACTGTTTGCAGGGAGAACGTTCTTCTCATATGTTACTATGAGAGCTTATGTCTATGATGTTCAGCCAGAGAACAAACACTGCCTGGGATGATGCTCCAATATATTCCCAGATGTGGCAGCAGATAGATTTCTTTTCCACAAAATAATCTGAACTGAGAGAGGCAATTTAATTTCATATACCAATTTGGTAATTAATGAGAACATTACAGAAGAGCTGCTCCTAGAAAATAACTCTATGTCAGGAAAACATAAGCTAATTGATTTTAAATTGAAACAGAAAAAAATAATTAAGGAATGTCATGTTACTAGATTTCTTGAATGCTAAAATGTCAATTTTAGCAAATGAAAAGAGCTGATACAAAGACATTCTGAGCTCTTCAGCTACATTAAGTCAAATGTGTTAAAACCACCAGGAACCTGTAACTTAAGCTGTGGTGAGGAACTAGAATAGGCTCGAAACCCAAAGAGATGAACCTGTGCTCAAATAAGATTTTTCAGATAGCTCAAAGTCAGGAAGCATTTAACTAGCAATATTCCTCATGCAAACTTGAAATGAAGAACCTTGCACCTGAAGTATCATCTCCTGTTGGACAGTAATCTCATTTCTCTGCAGAAACACCATTTCTTTGAAGTGATTAAAAAAAATACCCACAGCTTATGAAACAAGCAGAGAGTGGCAGGTTGACCATATGAATATCCACTGTTGTTTAACCCTGTGGCACTAGAGATGTAAACAAAGGCCAAAAAAGCTATTCAAGCTTAAATGGCAGTTTGAAAGCTGTATTAATCTGTTTTATAGAATGTAGAAAGAGAGGTACAAATGTGTTTACTTTGCAAATATTTAAACATTAGCAAGACTAACACAACCAGCTAACACAAGCTGAGACAAGAAAGAAGAAATTCAGCTTGCATTATATTGAGGTGTGACCAGCCTGTGAAGGGGATTACACAAGATAATTTCTGCAATAGAATACACGAGTTGTTAGCCCTGCTTGCCAAAGAAAAGGAAAGCAACTTGTGCTCATTTGAGCACAAAGAACAGGCCATAAAATAAATTAGCACATGCTACAGGTGGACATTAGATTAATGAAGACAAATTACCTATGGATTGACATCCCTTTATCCCTGCTAACTCCTCCTCCTCCACAAACTCCTTGGCCTCAGTCCTTTTCACACCATGAATCACATCTCTCTTCAATACACAAGCCAATGTCTTTAACAAACTTCCCAAACTTTTACCTATCTGTTAAACCTGGCGTAACTCAAGCAGGTGTCCAAGCATCAGAGGAGAACAGGAGGCACTAAATGTCAGTGGATGACAGTCACACAAGTCGTGTGATCTGTTGCCTTGCAAGTGGGTCAGCTGAAATGCAACTTGCTCAAGACCTGACAGAGTATGTGGCAGAGAGAAATGCAGTGTTAGGTGCTGTTACTATTAAGAGAATTCTTCTAAAAGTAAAGAGGGAAGAAAAAAGCTAAGAATCTACATAAACAAATTCTGACAATTTAACAAGTCAGTGATCTAGAATCCTACAGCAAGACAACAGCCTAGAGCAATTGGCTGAGAGAAACTGATAAAGCTGGTACCTTTTAACCAGTTGCAAGCTAGCAAATCTAATGCCCAATAACTTGCAGTCACAGAATGAATAACTGGTCTTTTGAAGGCAACTCTTTGAGACACTATTTGCTACTCTTCACTACTCATGAAGGAGTCACACAAAAAAACCAGATTACTATCAGAAACATCCTCAGCCTCCTCAGTGAGTGAGATCCCATATGTGAGACATTTCAAAAGACCAATACAAGTAAGGTACTCTTTCTTCCAGACCCTTACCAGTTTTACTTTAGAGGCCAGGCTCTCTGGTAGTTTTGTTCGGAGCTGATTTGTTTCTTTGAAGGTAGCTGGAAATCCACTAAGGAAGGCCAAGTCTTGCATTAATACCAGACCTGGAACTTCTTTGTCTGTAGTCTAAAAACAAGAACACAGGGTATAAAGATCTTTTTACACTTACAATAAGGTTTGTTTTAAAAGTTTTCGCTTTTTACTACACACGAGTTATGGAAAAAGAATAGTCCAGAAACTTTCTAAAGATGTACAGAATGTTTAACACATACAAAAGCTAATCAACAGATTTTAAAAGAACATACCAAGTAAGCCCTCCATACTATCTGTTTGCTGTTGTCTTTCATCATTCCAGAATGGGCAGCTTCAACTGGAATACATAAAATGAATTGTACATCAAAAACTGAAAAGTCACTTCTTTTTGATATTCTATTAATCAAGATATATTTTTGCAAAGTAAAAAGATTTCAGTATTTATGGTGTGAAGAGCTATCTTTGTAAGTAGTAAATAACTCTTGGTAATAAAATAAACACCAGTGGCTGGGCTAGTGGGTGGTAGTGGTTGGGCATTACATATTAAACAAAAGAAGCAGCTGATACCTGCCCTAAGATCCTACTTATACAGGCTGACCACATGAATAATTTTGTTTTACAGTATGCAATCCTTTGAGCAAGGGCAGAACTTATTGCGCAATATTTAAATTAGACTTCATAGCAATTAAGGGAGGACTTCTAAAACTAATCTTCCTCATTCTACACCTCAGCTTTCTGAGATTATCAGTGCAAGACAGATACTCAGATATCAAACCTGTTTTGCAATAGTCCTTTGAAGCATGGAACTGGATTACAGACATCTGTAATCAGTTGTCTGGGAGGTAAGCAATGTTATCATTAATGTTATCATTTAGAGGAACAGACTGAGGGCTAGAAACACAGAATGACTTGCTAAAGTCAAACCGAAAATTAGCTTCAGAGTCAGTAACTGGAGAAAAAAAAAAATCCCAAAACTAATTCACAGCACCTTACCAAAAAAAGCTTCCTCTAGAAAACTGGATGGAATCAGACAAAGAGGTTCTTACCATCCTTAGGGCTATCAAAAACAATTACTGTCACATTGGTAGAAGGATTTTTTGGTTTTGCTACAAAGAACATATTGTTAGCAGCTTGTAAAGCAGGATGAATGGACAGCAGGTCTTTCAGTGTGACGTTGATAGGCAGTGCAGGATCCAGGACAAGCATCGGCACTTTGATGCAGTGTGTCAGCAAACACTCCAGTTGCTTCTCGCTACAGCAAAATACCAAAGGTATATTTAACACCAGCAGAAAATTTAGGACAAAAATCAATGTCAGATGCAATCAGAGAAGTTTTTGTAAAATTGGATCGGTTGATTATAACCCTTGCTGTGGCAGGGGGACATTGCTGAAATCACACTTATTTTGCTGCAGAAGAGGAATATTTGACTGTTGGTGTTTCATTCATTCCCCTGTTTTTTCAAAAGTTTCCAAGATTTCAAAGTCTGCCCACAGAGAAGCCCTTATAAAAATCTCTTAATAACAGAAGAACCAAGCCAAATGAGTGGGACAGACCGGGCCCTGCCACTTCCTGGCAGCAGAGCCACAAGTGGCCCTGACCCTTCTCAGGCAATCACTTGCAGTGCCATATATACAAACGGCAGGTGAAAGCAACACGGAAGAAACCTTCATAGTTCAGAATTATAAAACTTCAGGTACATACACATTAAAAATTCATACTAGGAATAGGGACTGTGCCTAAACAGTGACAAGGATATGCTTTTCAAACCCCAGAAGTTGCGTTTTAAGAGGGTCATTCACACAATGTCACACCACCGTTGCTTTTATTCAACATATATATATTATCACGCTGTCATCTTTTCTTGAGGTGACATAGGAAAGAATGCATAGACTATAGAAGACCAAACCAACACCCCAACCAGCATCTGCTTTCAGATAACAATGAACAGATTATTACTTCTTCCAATGTACGCCCAAAAATCACAAAAACTCACCTCTTCTTTGTCGGTTCTGTTGCATTCTTTCCAAGGATTTCCCTATTACAAAGTTAAAACAACTATATTAAATAACACTGAGTTCACAGTAAGGAATTTAGTCTAATTTCAGATTGTTAACTGAGTCAGGGACACATTGTGAAAGCACCGATAAGCCAGTTATAAAGCTGTCAAGGCCTTGCCATTGGCCTTGCCAAGGCAAGCACAAGCTGCCACAAGTGCCCTTCGCTGCTCACCCTGCTGCAGAGCAGGGCTCATAAATTTGTGGTTGTGCTGACAGCTATGGAAGCAGGACTCTTTTTGCTAACAGGATTTTATGGGCTTATTATGAGATTACTTAACAAAACTGATGTTGATATGAAAAACACTGGTAAGAAACCAGGATGAAGTGACCTGAAACTAGGTTGACTTGATTGTTTTGCCTAACATAAATATTCTGATAAGGTCTATGAAAAGCTCTTTCTGCAACAGTGCTCATTGATTTCAAAGTACATGAAAAAAGTTACCTACAAGAGAGAGAACCAGGTGCCCCTGTGGATACATGTAGAACATGGCATGGATATCAGTCTTACTCATAGGCTTGATATCAACTTTCCAAATTAGTTGTGGAAGAAAACCATACATGTTTTTCCCTTTCCGAAATGGGAATCACAGCATGAGTGATGACAAAGCTAAAACCACTAATATTAGGTATATGAACTGCTAAGGAAATATTAGCACAAATTTTGAAAGATTTTCAGAGTAGAGACCATGTATATGTTTAAGGTCAATGAATTTAAAGTTCTACTAATATTTTCATTGTTTAGGTAGCAAAGAAATATTCCAGAATTTCCTTTATGATCGTATTATCAGTGCTACCTAAATTGCAAGATGTAACACCTGCCAAAAATCAGACCAATATGCTTACTTGTGGATTTCTGATTATTTTGAATTAAACTATTACAACCCTTAAAATATGAACTTGTTCTTCCATTCAGCATGCTTTCTTCCCAAAACAGATCATGTGAACAGAGCTGGATAGTAAGAACTGAATCAATGGTTGCAAGACACAATCCAAAGTGTCTGCAGCAGCCTGTGTTTGAAGGCTTAGATCAGTAATTATGCAGAACTGTATGCCACAAATGCAGTAATACATGTCTTTGCTCCTTAGTTAAAGCACAACTCCTACCTTTATAACATGAATAAATTATTTTCCTATTTATCAATTTCAGTGTTTGGAAACAACAAAAAAAGGCTTTAAAAAAAAGCCTTTAAGAAACATGTTTCTTAAAGAGTAAAAGGGGATGAAGAGGGGTTATACATTTGAGATATAGTTATTATTATTTACAAATTGAGTTGTAGAAATCAATACAAAATTACATATACAACTCAGAGTTCTTTGGTTGGCATTTTAGAAATTCATGACAGCACAGCCCTAATTATTATGCTTTATATCTTAAACAGTGTTCTTACTACGTGGTACTTCACTGCTAAAAGTAGAACTGAAACAAGGTTTTGAGAATAATCAAATGAAGAAATGTGCTTTGAATTTTCATGTTGAGTAACATAAGAAAAAATAACAACAAAGGGAACTAGTACTGCATTAGATTGTTGCTGTCGGTTAAAGGGAAAAAATACATAAGATCATTACCTCATTATTTTCTGTTCTTCCTCCATCTGTTCCCTGACCTGTTGCAATTCTTTGATCAGTTCAACATCTGTGCCGTTCACCCAGGTGTAGACCACGTCAATTGGCATGGGCAAACACAGCCTACATAATTCAAAGGAAAGCTACATGAGCTGTTTAATATTACATTACAAGTGTTTGTGGCATCCTACAATAGCAATTTCTGTCTAACACCAGAAATACTTGGTGTCTGGGCTGCAAACAAGACAAAGCAAAAAGCCTCTCTTTAGCTATATATATCATGTCTTAATTATACACAAGTCTTTGACAAAACAGCACAGACATAAACCAAAAAGGACACAAACTGGTTATAACACTTCAGTAACTAAGGGAAATCTTAGCTTTCTGCTCTAAATTTCACCTACATAAACCTATAACCCAATTCCTTCAAACCCACCAAATATTTTACAAGTCAGCACCAGCATCCAGGCACATTCTTAATCCACCAAATACATTAGATTGGACAGCATGAAGTATAATGACTTAAATCATTCTTGCTGTTATTTAATTGCACAGAGCCAGTAAGATCTCAGCAGGACGTGGTCTCTATCCTAGGAATGTCTCTTAGTTATTATTAACAGGGTGTTTCACAAACCAACTTAATTCAGGAACAAGAATTCAGACTCTAGACACAGCAGACAAATTAGTTCTTGACACAACTGAATATCCTGGAGCTGTTTCTGGAAAGTTACAGATTTCCTAACATACCCAAGGCACAAGAAAGGGGGTTGAGTATCTAGTAACCACAGTGGTAGTGGATCAAGGGTTGGACTTCATGATCTCAGAGGTCCTTTCCAACCTGGGCGATTCTATGATTTTTTTCTACTTTTTCATGATAATCTCCTCTCCAAGACCCACTGCTTTGTGTCAGCAGGTATTCCAGGCTGCTGCCATAGATGAACCTCCCAGTTCCAGAAAGCAGGAGGCTGCCCCAAACATTATTTTCAAAAGTACCAGTGTCAAGCTATTTAATATCTTCCTAAACCATAGATGGCCTAGCAAAGACTGAACACTTCTCTAATGCTGAGATCCATGGGGTCATGCAATGATGTTTTCCAAAGGTGTTCCCTCTCTACCCACTGTGTCCTTCAAAAAGCATTCAAATCTAGACAGAGCTTACAGGCAGTATCTCACCCACATTCCCTTGCACAGCATGCCAAGCAGACAGCTTCCACCCAGCTTCATTTTCTACTGGCTCAGATTCAGTAACTGAAGCACAAAATTTGGTAAAAGGTCAGCCAGTAGCTGCTCACAGCACAATAGACAGGAACATTTCGTCCTCCATTTACCACTGTTCCTAACTGAGCTATGACACTTAAAGAATAGCAGTGGGTCATTCTGGGACAGCCTGAACATCTCAGCAACAGCGCTGCCTTCTCCAGCAGCACCACCCAGAAAGTCTCTCTCACCTCTGACATGTAACACTGTGCAGGAGCCTACCCTCTCAATTGGCAAGGAAAAAAAAAAAAAAAGGGGTCAATTTACTGAATACAAATACCCCTCTTGTTGTTTCACCTCTTTCTCCAGAAATGACTAGCTTCTTGTCCATCAACAGAGCATGTTTTGAACTAAAAAGTTCTCCACAGGAGTAGAAATTTAATGGCAGTAGCTCTTCCAGTTTTTCTATATTTGTTGTGATCAGTTAAATTATTGGTTTGACAGTCACTGGCATGCTACAGCTAGGAAAGGGGTGTTTCAGGTGGAAGCATCTGACTCAAGTCAGCAGATTTCCAAAATGCCCAAGCCTCAGTCTTCTGGGCAAAGTGCAGAGTTTATTTACCCAGGCTTCACTGAAGAATATAGTATAAAATACAAAACCCTGAACTCCAACTCTTTCAATGGTATGAAGCAATTCTGATTTCTGTGAAGGCTCCCTCCAATTTATAATTTGTTAAAAGCGTGTCTATGCAACAGCATATAACTATGTAATTTGCTATGCTATTGTCACATACAGTCAAATGCTAATAAATTCCAGAGGAAAGGCATTTT
The DNA here is from genome assembly GCA_013396775.1 of Cephalopterus ornatus. NCBI lineage: Eukaryota > Metazoa > Chordata > Aves > Passeriformes > Cotingidae > Cephalopterus > Cephalopterus ornatus. The sequence goes on along the minus strand of VZRE01011202.1, from coordinate 564,659 downwards.
TGGTCACATGCAGGTATCCCAACTCTGAATTAACTCTGGCATGGCAAGCTAATTATTCATTACCAGTGGCAATAGAGATAGACCAGTAAAAAAACAAGTGAACTGTTTGCAGATCCACTAGTCCAATTTCGGAAAGTTTATCAAACGTAACAAAAAAACTCAGATATTGCAAAATTCAATTTTTTGCTTCCAATCAGGCTAAATAACACTGTTAAGACTTCATCTTTTTTGGGCTTTGTCAAAGCTTTCTGGATGCTTTCATGGCTTCTTAAATAGTATTGAGAGTTTATATTTTTACAGGTATGTAGTGGAATTTTGGTTTAAAATGAAAAGGAAGAGGAGAGCTACTTCAGTAGTATGGTTCTCAAACACTATTTTAACAGTCTTTTGCAAATTTTCGAAGGTCAGAAGAGATCAAAAACTTCCTCCCTCATGTGGATTTATACATTTCATCTTAATCACAAACACCAGTCTGGCAAACAGGTTAAGCCCAAGGTGAGCTGAGTCAATTTACTAAATACAACTACCCTTCTAATCAGCTATTTCCCCTCTTTGAGATGACCAGCTTCTGGTTCATCAAAAGATGCAAATCAAGGCACATTTGATTCCAAGTGGGAATTATCTTAACACCTTTCTAGAGAAAATCATCAGTTTTTCCATTTGCTACTGATTGTACTATCAGCAAACACGGACCTTGGAAACTTCCTTGGACACTTCCAGACAATTGATTAAGTTGAGGCTTGTTGTAGATAGTCTGTCACATTTTTCTCTTTAAAAAATGTACGCATTTTTTACTGGCAAATCTGAAAACATCAACAGGATCCTGATTGAAGACAAAGCCAGAGTCACCGGCTCCCCCAGATGGGACAGGACGCACACCTGCTGGGAAGTATTCTCCATACCCATGACGTGTTTACATACGAGAACCACGCTCACAGCCAAGACTGCAGCTAGAAGACAAGCCTCATTGTCTCAACACCCACTGGTGCTGAAGGAGTACAGCAGACTCTGGATCTCCTCCAAGCTACCATATGGTCCTTGCTGAGCCTCTTTATGAACAAGGTAAGCCTAAGCTCCTCACTGTGAACCTCCCAGCCTGCTGTAGCTCAGTAACTACGCACCAACAGCAACTCACCTGTTCCGTTGGCATTCCTGCTCCCTAATTTGTGCATCTTTTCCTCTCTCCAGCCTCACTCAGCTCAACAATTAATGGCTGGCCAACCACTGATAACTCTCACTTGCTGTACCATACTGAAATCAGTCTGTACATTTTAAAAGCTGAGGATTGTTCCTTCACATTTTCTTTCCGTACATATTTTGGAGTTTTAAATATGACTTGGTCACATCCTGGAATAGCAAAGTTACACTTCAGCATTTACTAAAATACAGAATTTGCATGTAGAGTTATAAAATACAGTTCTCATCCAAGACACTCCTGTACACAACTCCATTATTTAGTTTCCTTCTCTCCCTTTTTATTTTCATATCAAACCTAAGTCTTCAAAAGTGGTTTTGGATGAGGTGACTTGGTAAAAAGCTCCACTGTCTATTTCTACTCCACTGTCTCAAGCTGTGTAAGAGCCTGGGCAGTGTAAGTAGCAAGTTTAGCAGTTGATGTGACTACCTGGAAAGTGCAGCAGTTGAGATGCCAAGGGTGTGCAACAGGAAGGAAAAGCAAACCAAAACAAGGGCTAAACTTCAGGGCAAAACAAGAAATCTTCCTTGGTCTGGCAGAGGAGGTGTCACCAATGATGCTCTCAACATGACTCTTTTTATGTGATAAGCTTTTTGAGTTTATAATCATAATCATAAGGAAACATACACAAATCTGTCTACATTTTACACTGAGGTTCTCTATAGAAGTTTATAACACAACCGTTACACAAGAATAGAGATGTTTACCTGCAAAGCTCCTAGGAAATAACACTATTTAAATTCAGTTGAAGATCCATTAATATTTCCCCCTAAAGGCCATGCAGCTTTTACTTTCCGCGAAGCAGTGGCTCTGCTTTACTTCTCAACCAACAAGCTTCCTGTTATCCAATTCTGAATAATTTCCTCTAACACTAAAATAAGAACTGATTAAAAATCAATGGATAAGGTAGATTCAAAACTGGAAGTCCACAGTCCCCAGCTTATGCATAGCCCTACATGCTGCATCGATACCAGTCTTAAAAACTCCACCAAACCACCAGTGACACAAGTGCATAATGCAGCACAGGGTCCACAGCTGCATTCGTGCAGTGGGATAACAAAAATAAAGTGAACCCCTGACAAGGGATGTCTAAAAGTCGGCAGATGCCTAAAAGTAAGTCTCCACAAAAGTTTTTTTGTTGATATGAATTTTTACAGGAAGTCAGTATCTGCACACAAATATCCCAAAAAACTTCCCTGTCGTGCCTGATATAGGAGTATTAAAGGCATATGGGAGAACTGAAGTAACATAAGCACCCATCAAGAAACCCTAAAGCTTTTGCTCAGGCAGCCAGTAGCTCCTTCCTAGGCACTGGATGTTTTGCTCACAATCCACAGAAGTGAACACTAGCAAAGGAGTGCTTCACACAACTCAAATGAAGTCAGAAAACACACTGCAGAAATGAGAGCTGACCATACCTACACTATAACAGCAGGATTTGTGATTTTGTTTTGGACAAAGTCAACTATTTTATAAAAATACTGCAGTTTAATTATCACAAAGTCAGGTATTTAAGTCCTGACAGGAAAAAACTGCCATGTTTTCACTTCAGTACCACTGAAACACGTAAACAGGAAGGTAATCATCCATATGAGCTGTATCACTCTGCTTTCATCTGTCATCCTTTGGAAAATGGGGGAGAGGGGTAAGAGATGAGACTACAGAAGTGTATAGTATTCAATGACACCACAAAATGTACTTTTACAGAGTAATCTCACACCAACTAAAGCGTGACAAATTGATCTGATGATTTCTACTGTCCGGTGACGCAACAAACCTCAAGGCAGATTAAAGCATCTGCTTTCGGGGTTGGTTTTTTTCCCAGTCAAGTGTATCAATGTTAAGAGTCAGATATCTCCTTAGTAGCTTTCTTACACCTACCAATTCACAGTCCACTGACTTCCTGGGCAACAGACCCCAGGCTATTCAGACACAAACGATGAAGCCACAGGAAGTTACGTAGCAGTTAACACCGCTGAAACAAATGACCCATATGACTAGATTCCCAACTTGCTGTGAGAGACTTCTCCCACGCACTCAGCTTTTAAAAGCTTCTTACTAGCTTTGTGACTTCTCTGCTAAATAATGTTCCTCACGAGATATCAGGGAAAACTTAAGGTAAGTGGAAAATAACTTTTCAGAACATTGAAAGCTGGAATTTTAAGCACAGAGGAACAGTACTTATGTTTTCCTATCTTAATACAGAAAACGTGTCATGTCCTCCCTTTATTGTTAGCATTGTCACCATTTTGATGTCATTAGAGACTGGATGATTAAAACACATTTAAAGTGTAAATTCCATTATATAACTAGAGCTTCCAAATGTCAAGCATCTTCCAAAATAGATTATGCACTGACTACGCACTGATTTTAAACCATTAACTTTAAAATTTGCTGTGGATTTAGAGCCCATACATTGAGGTCCTACTCAACAGGATGTTATTTCATCTAAAATATTTTACTTAAGTATTTAAAAATTCATTTAACAGTAAAATGTGTGATATGTCAAGTGCAGGTAAAGCTCACCTATTCTGAAATGATTTGCCAGCAACGTTGTCTCTGTATGAATCAAACATAACATGATATTGGTCTCTACTCCACTCCAAGACAACCTGCAAAGAAAAAAAACCAAAACAACTTGATGTCTAAAGTTATACACTTAAATTTCTCCTTTTGAAATGTTGAACCACTATCAATCTAATTAGAATTGGTTTATGCATTAATGTACAACTGACCAGACCATAATCCCAAATAAGTTGTCACACTGAGTCAGCAATCAGATCGAGAACTGAAGAGCCCACTTAATTTAAACAAGGCTCTGCATGAAAGGATTTCATGATCTACAAACATTTCTTAAACTACTATTTATTTAGGTTACCTCCCCCTTGTCTCTAATAATTCAGGAATGTTTTCCCAAAACTGAGGCCTAAATCAAATATATTTCAATACAAGCAGAAAACCCCTAACACACACAGAGAGACCTGCATAGTTTTGCTCATCTTCCTTTCTATTCCTATACAGGACACATTGAAGTATACGCACTTCTGAGATCTGAGCATTGCAAACAAACAGCCAGGCCAGGGCACATCAAATTATGTGAATTGACCCAGCTATGGACTTAAAACACAACAGCTCTTTCCAACAGAGGTAAAGTCCTACATTGCATCCCAACTAACCCAACAGCACAGTATTTCTGCAGGCTGCAGCCTCTCTTCCATCCCCTTGAATCCCTGCCGTCCCCCCTTTAGCTTGACACGAGTTCGCCTGACCCCACAGTGAGCCAAGTCACAGCTAAATCAACAGAAAGATGAACCTTCAAAAACCGGAGCACCTGATATTCCTCTACGTGGTTGTTGGAGCAGATGGCAAACGGTGGTGACAAACACACAGCTAATATCTTTTAAAGTGAAAGTCCAACCTTAAAAACTACAGAAGCATCTTGCGCTGTTTTAGAGAAGAAAGCACAGTGGCTAATTTTACTGGGGTAAGTGCGTATTTGTATATAGTGGAGGGTAAACAAAAACCCAAACAAACAAACCACCCCCAAAAAACAACACAAAACCCCAAACCTACAAACCAGGAAAGGATAATACTTATTTACACCGCTCTTCCTAGATACAAATTTTACTAATCCTTATTTCTTGTATTATAGGAACTATGAAATATACTATTTCTCTAAGGTAGGGTTCAAAGCCATAAACATAAACCTTCCTCCCTTTTCTGAGGATACACACCTCTCTACCGTGATTGACAGTAAAGCAAATTAGAGCCTTCTGGAGAGCAGGGAAGCTTCATCATGCACCTGGGTGACAAGTGCACGCACACGCAATTCCTGCAAGAGTTGCAAACAGTTTCTGCAACCAAGATCACATCAGCACACTTCCATTCTCCTCACACAAAGCGCATATATTTGCCAGGTAGGCATAAAAATCTCCTTCCTTAAATACCAAGGTCAGGAATTGCCTTAAAAACATACTATTACACTTTTTTTAATGCACAAGTTACTACGTCCTTCTGCCAAATACCTGGTTTAATACAGCACACACTGAAAGATCCTGTGGAAACTTTTGCTACTACTGACAATGATGAATTGGCACACGCTGATCTGCTTTTAGAAGAAATACAGAAGTATTTGAGTAAAACTGTAATTTATTATATGAATAATATGGCTCTTCAGAAAAAAAAAAATTAATATCCAAGCCTTTGACTTTGGCACTTGTGTAACTATAACCATAAGGGAGCGAGGACGGGTGTCTTAGAAACATATTACAAAGTTAAGCTCTTCCTACTTCATACATTTTTTCCCTGCAACTGTTTCCTCCTGACACCTTATTTCTCTTGCAACAATGCCTGGAGGCTGCATTTATTTTAAATACTGATATTATAAAACCACAAGGGGAACATTAAAAAACAAGGGGAGAGACACTGCCTATTAGGAGATACTGTATCAGATATGTGATAAAAGCGGCTCAGGCATGTTCTGGTTATAAAACTTTTTACAAAGCTGATCAGCCTTTAGAAGCATGGTCAAGAAGACTTTTTATAACCAAACTGTCCTAAAAGTTAAAGCTCATCTTACAGCTAGGTTACAGCATTGGCTTAGACCTGGCTATCGTGTATGTTTTTCCAGAAATATTTCTGTATCACACCCAATGTCCTGGTATTTTATTGAGCTCAAGTTTTAACTTGAAATGAAGCTCATTTTCAGCTCCTGGCTGCATGGACATCGTTACCAATCTCAAATTATTTGCCCTAACCATCCATTTTTACTTCACCAATATTACTGATATTAGCATGAATCTAAGAAATCAGATCTAATATTGCCTACTAGGACAAAAAGCTGGCTCTGGGGGCAGAGGAAAAGCAGAACTGAAGATGCTGCTCAGACACCGGGGTCTGATAAGCGCTGCCTCAGACTGCTTTTTTATTGCTTGAGTTCACCGCAGATGCCTAAAAACGGTTGAGCTGTTAATTTCTAGAAAGATTTCTTGGTTTCATTTTCCAAACAGTTTTATATTTTTTATTAGCTGCTGCCTTATAGACTCTGTACTGGAGAAGTGTTTTCCGTTCCCACCACAGTTGTCAGAAGCTGCGAACAGTGTTCGTTCTCACAAGCCTAGTCTCCCTTAAATCACTGAACTACCGCTGTTTACCAACATACAAAGGCAAAAAGCAAAATGCATTCAAACAGTTCTTACCAGGCTAATTTACCATCACTGGGGGGAGAGGGAAAAGTTGTATATATTCCTGTATGGCCATTCTATAAAGAGTGTAGGTTTTGCTGGTGTTTTAGCTTTTGGTTTTTTTGTTTGTGGTTTGGGTTTTTTTTTTTAACATTGCTAGTTGCTTTTCTTTTTTCTTAACATATAATTTGGAAAATCTACTCCTACGTGAATTTACCAGTTCATTTGCTCACTGCCTAAACAGTATCTAAGCTTTCCAAATAGCTTTAAAAGGGTTGGAAGCATCAAAGTAAAAGTTAGTAAGAAAATAATTCTGAGCAGTGATTTCAACTGATTTTCACCAAAATCAACAAAAACTTGGACAACTACTGAAGTATTTTTAAAAAGCTTCAAAGTTTTATGGTATCCTAAAGTTGGGTTTAAGTCCCCATTCTGAAGAAACAAAAAACTATACGCAGTTTCACAGCACCAAGAAGTCCATGCCAATCTAAGTTGATAATCATGTACAAACAGGTGCCTAAGAGTACTATATAATTACTTAATTTGCTGATGGCTTTGAAGTGTCCTGGGAACTTGTGAACCCTGCAAGAAAGCAGAGATGAAGTACTTCATGCAAAGAAGATGTACTGATACAAAAAATAAAGTTCTGATTGTGGCACATTCAAGAGTTTCAGATAATACTCTTCATGGCTCTTCTTTTTTTCCCCTCTCTATTTGAAAGAGCCCATCAAAATAAAACAGAGAAGAAGGAGGAGAGAAAAAAGAAAAAAAAAGAGAGAGAGAGAACAACTTAGGAATCAGGAAATTCCAGTCTGTTAGCATTTAACACTGCCATCCCTTTAGACTGACAAAAATACTTGAATTCCCTGAATCCTTACTATATTCTCAAACACTGCACTGATGTAGGAACGGGTTCTTTCCAGATTCCTTCACTGATAACTTCCCAAAGACATAGGGCAATACGAAATGAAGCTTTAAAGTATACAATACACCTGCATAAAATCGCATATAGGAAAAGGGTAAGTTACATTGCATCATTTACAAAAGAACGCAGGGAAACGGAGTGACAAGTAGCGAGCAAGGAAAGGCAGACCCCGATGAGCTGCAGGCAGCCTGGAGGGGGGGGGGAATGATACATTTAACTCCTTAAACTCCGGAAGGGGCAAAGATTCTGTCAGCCCCCCTCGCCATGTGAAGGTTACATCCAGCACAGGCTTTACGAGACTCAAACAAAAACACAGCACTAATAAATCACCTGATAAGGGAAGTGGAAAAAATTGCACAAGACCAGCCAACAGCAGCTGGTTTGTGTCACCTCTGCCCCGCCGGGGCC
>VZRE01011202.1:484911-556367 GCA_013396775.1 Cephalopterus ornatus | reverse complement strand
GGGGCAGTGCCGCGGTGCCGGGCCCGCCGAGCGCGCGGCTGCGGGGCCCTGAGGGAGGGACGGCCGCGGGCGGAGCGCCTCTGCCGCTCGGCACGAGGTCTGGGCTCCGCGGGACAAGGAAGACAAAAGGAGCTGCGGGAGAGGGACCAGCGGAGGGCAACGAAGATGATGAGGGGTCTGGAGCATCTCTCTTATAAGGAGAGACTGTGGGAGCTGGGCCTGTTTAGTGTAGAGAAAACAGAGATCTCATTAATGCGTGTAAATATCTCAAGGGTGGGTGCCGAGGGGTTGGCGCCAGACTCTTTTTTGGTGGTGCCCAGCGACAGGACGACCAGCAATGTGCGTAAACTAAAGCACAAGAAGTTTCAGCCCAACATGAGGAAGAACTTTACATTGAGGCTGGCAGGGCACTGGAACAGGCTGCCCAGGGAGGGCACGGATTTTCCCTTCTCTGGAGACCTTCAAAGCCCACCTGGACATGTTTCTGTGTCACCTGCTGCAGGTGGCCCTGCCTTGGCAGGAGAGTTGGACTGGATGATCTCCAAAGGTCCCTTCCAACCCTAGCAATTCTCTGACTCTGTGACTCTTGGATCTCATAAAGATACAGCCAAGCTACATGCTGAGTTTTGATTTATATGTTCAATTGCATGTTTTGGAACAGAAATAAAGTGCAGGGATGGGTTCATGGAATGGGAATGAGTAGGCTAGAGAGGGTTATTCGTGGACTTCTTCAAGAACAGCTCTGGAGGAAAGAACATGAAACTAGTTAGCAGTCACTAGCTGACAGCACACTGTAAATCCTTAATCTGCATCAGTCTGGTTTCTGCTGTGAAGTTCAGCATAGAACACTGCTGGTATGACCACTGACAAAAATTGCATCAGGCAGAGGCACTTCTGGTTACCAGAGCAGAATGATGTGGTGTCATAGGCCCTCATGAGGAGCCTAAAGACAGTAGCACCTACCTCTGTAGTCTATCCCTGCATTGAAAGTTCTGAGTATTTCTTAAAACTCCCTGCAGTGACTTTTCTGACAACCATCTCCCTTGTGATCTTATTTTTCTCTGTGTGAAGTGACAATATTTGACCACTTCCAGAAATTTTTCCTCATATATTTACACGGTTGGTTGTGTGAGAGGACTACACTTGGCTGTACTTTAAGAAATGTCCAAGAGTACACGGTTCTTTGGCACAGTTCTCCCAGGCCACTGAGCCCCACTCCATTTACTTTTTGTGTGTCACAGTATTTTTCTTTTCTCCATGGGCCATAGGACAGGATGGCAATTTCACTGGGGGCTACCTGTAGAGTCTCAGAGCCCACCACAAAATGCTGTGTTCCTCCTCCTTATTGTGTGTTATCAGCCTGATTATACTTATTTGGCCCTTTGTAATAACCAAGGCTCCCGTCTTGGTGTGCAGAAGCCTCAGCTAAGCTTTTGTCACAGCCAGCACTTTCTCCTCACATGTGCAATCTTCTTCCTTCATGGGCCTCAGCAAGGTGCCAAAGTACTACCCTGGGGGAATATAGTCTTTACATATTTGCTGGTACTTCCCTCACCCACTCCTTCTGCTCAAGCAGTGTGTTATTATTATTGAACTATTATTACTCAGCTATTATTACTGCACTGCAGCATCTCTTTACCACCACCTAGAGCACTGTGGCTGCAGTACTCGTGATGGCCTAGTATTATGAGTCAGCAGACAGAGGTTTTCTCTGAGAACTGAAGTACAGTATATATGCAAATTATGACAAAAAACCCCATATTTTCTGGTCAACAATGCAGCATAAATGCAGAAACGGACTAGGATGTGCTGAAGAGATGAAGCTGAGAGACATAACACCAAAGTAAAGTAGAAAATCAGGGGAAACTGAATTACTTCAAGATCTAGATTAATAATTAGTGCAAAGTGTGGGATGATACATTTACACAGACTAATAAATGCTTCCATATGATACCGATGTGATAAAGCCATTAAAATTCACATATTCTCCATTTATTTTATAAGGTATCAGCCAAAGTATTCCAGTAGATACAGAGATATAAAAAGCTCTGAACAAATCATGATGGGACTATATCTGTCCTTGTTTGCAGAACACTCATGTTCATGAATACATTTAAACTGAAATAGATGCATGGAAAGAAACAACTAGATCTTTCCTTCTGAAAAGACACTAAAGATTTTGACTTGTTCACATCACAAGGAATGAAGATCAGAAACCTATTTAAACTCAACGCAATACTGTCACCAGGTTAAAAAAAAACAAAGGAAAACCCAAAACAAAATAAAACAAAATCCAAAACAAAATGCAAAACAAAACAAAAAAGGAGAGAAAAACAGATTCTGGAATATACTTGCAATAGGAATAGCAGGAATACCTATCAAGTCTTGAGAGACAGCTTAGCCAGCTTATGATAGGAGACAGGACTCTATACTGGAGATGTTCCCCTATATTCTCATTTTGCTATAGCCTCATACACTCTTGCCATCTTCAGTCTATCAAAGGCTTAATTATTCCATGCAACAGAGGAAGAGGGATGCTCAGTCTGGAGATGAGGACACTCAGGAGGGATCTCAATGCTCTCTACAACTATCTGAAAGGAAGTTGTAGTGAGGTGGGAGTCGGCCCCTTCTGCCATGTCTCAAGTGAAAGGACAAGAGGAAATGGCCTCAAGTTGTGCCAGGGAAGGTTCAGATTAGATATTAGAAAAAAAAATCACTGTAAGAGTGTTTAGGCACTGAAATAAGTTGCACAGGGAGGTGTTAGAGTCACCATCTCTGGAAGTGTTCAAGAGGTGTCTGGACTTGGCACTTATGAACACAGTTTAGGGGTGATTATGGTGGAGCTGGTTTGGCAGTTGGACTAGATGGTCTTTAAGGCCTCTTCCAACCCTGATGATTCTGTGATTCTGTGAAAGGCAGGGAGAATGGTGAAAACAAAGCCACCCTCAACTTGCTAATTAATTGCAAGCTGTTAAGGTACACATAGTAGATGCAGGTTCAAATCCCTTTTGAGAATATCTTTCCAAATTGCTTGGATTCTCCTATGGCCATCACTAGAAATTATTTTCAAGCTCAAAACCAGAAACCAGATCAGGGACTTTGTATCACTTTGCAGCTGACTTCGTAAGCACGTCTCTGAAAGGGGCAGGCTCAGGCCAATTCTTTTTTCACGTTCTATCTAAGGCACTGCTTAGGCAGTTCTCCAGGTGAGAACCTTGCTGTTGAATCCAAAAATGGGATACTTAACTTCTCCATTGCCCCCAGTCACTGTAGATGCAGATGAACCCAGATATTCTGCTTGGAGAAATAAATTCCGCTAGATGTCAGGATATCTAAAAATTAGACCCTGCCATTTTAATCCAACATATACTTAAGGGCCTTGCCAAGTCATTATCCGTGTAAACCACTGGGCTCTTGGAATAATCTGCGTGACTGTACTCGTATTTGTATTAACTCAAAGATGGACGTAGCAGCACTTAATGCAAAGGCATGACTTCTGTGGATAATGATGTAATCTAAATAAGCAGTCAAATAGTTATAAACACACTTTATCTTGATCCTTCACCAACACTTTCTCTTAGGTCTTAGAAAACTCTGAATTTGTGATATTTTTCTCACTACAGTTAGACCTTTCTAACAGGAGGGTGAAGCTACTTTAAAAAGGAAAGAAGTATCTACTTTCTCCCAATGGGAATGGAAATCCTTTAATATTCAAAAGCTTGAGGAAGGCAGAATTTGCTACTGGGTATGGTAGACTTGTCCAGTAGCAGTTCTTTCCAAATCTTTCACATTCTAATTTGCTGGGAAGGGAGAACAGTCAGAACTAAATATACAAGGCAATAACGTAATTGTTTGAGGCAGAAGACCAGAAGTAATCATCGTAGCATCTCAAGCTTCCCTGTTAGCCAAGAATAATATTCACTGCACATTCCATGAATCTTGCACTAAAGCAAAGAGAATTAATATCATCATAGGTTTCCTGTGTTCATTGTTGCATGGTCTTTTTCACGAACATGAATTAATCCTGTAGTACCTCTGAGAAGCAAATATTACTGAGCACAAAGGTAAAGACAAAATTCAGCAAGTTTGATGCCTGCTTCCACTTTAGGATTGAATTTTCAAAGTACATGAGCTAACTGGTAGTACTCTGAAGGCTCAGCAGTTTTCTCTTGAGGACTTTGGTTCCATTTGTGAATGCTCCGAACTTCTGAGCATTCAGAGGTGTCTCAAGTCAGGCAAGAAAAAGTTAAGAACAGAGAAGTAATGACTTGCCTGTGGAGAACTTGTTTGAAGTAACTTGGCCATAATCAGACGAGTTTTGCAGCGGAGACAGGGACCACTTTTTATTTCCTTATATTAACGATGCAGCCATCATTTCTATTCCTGCCCTATTCACTATGTAGATCTACAATAGATGTACTAAGAACTTTTTTTGAATCCTAGAAGTTCTTCTACACAGCTATGAACAGGTTTGCCCCATGAACTGAAGAATGGAGAGGAGAAAAAAGCAGCCAATTATTTCCCCACTCACTCTTGTATTGTATTTTTTGTGCACCTATGAGCCAACACAGGATGTCATAGAGGGCTAGGCCCTAAACAGCAATTAAAACAGGCTGGTGTGCTTGTCTGTATTTTGAAGATCTGCATGAGCACTTTTTATGAAAAGAAAATGGGAGGCATTAGAGCCTTCTAGGACTTCTGCCCCTGCCCCTCCACCCCCAAAAACCCTATAATATCTATGCTTCTGAAATTGAAAGCAGTAGCCTTGGGCATATTGGAATTAATAGCTTGGTACAGCACTGTGAATTTGGTAGTACTCCTATCTATCAAATACAATAATTAAATCACATTAGTCACTCAGAAGATAAAAGAGTAAAAGACAGTGACCAAGCAATACTCTATCCTTCAAAACATAATCTCATTTTGACTCACCATTTATAGACCTCATAGTCTTTGATAAGACTCAATGCCACTGACATTACCTCTAAAATAGAGATTGAATACAAGTGATTAGTTTCTGAGAGATGGTGTTAGACCTTGATGCCTTGGCTTGTAATGGATTATCTCTTAATCAGTCTGCAGTAATTTTAGCCTCATGAGCAAATGCATTCTAATTATATGCAGCTAGTGAGAGTTTTCACTTAGTACTGCAGCAGAAGTGGACATTTTTAAATTGTGCTCAATACCTGAGTACTTTTGAAAATCCTCGGATGTTCAGCTCCCAACCCTCTGGACAGGTATGCAAGGAACATTTATGACTTGTTACTTGAAAATTTTGTTGATAGAATATAGGATCTTTTATTTTTTTCTTCAGACTCTGTTTCTCTACAGGAAATAAAAAATCATCATCTCTTAAACATCAGTCAGTTCCTACCCTTTCCACTTCTTTTTTATTTGTGCAGATACTAGAAAGGATATTTACAAGAATCTGAAGATCCTGGCTGGTAAACAAGAGGTATAACTAAAGAAAAAAGGAAAACAGTAATATCTTAGAAACAGACAAGAAAGCTGTGCCTAGAGAGCAAAGGACGGGAACAATGCCATTTCAAAAACCTCTGAAAGTGAACATCGAGATGAAGCTGAGGCAGCATGTGCACCTGGCAGCACAATCAAATTTCCTAAGCATAATATTCATTTTACTCTGAAAGATCTGTTATTTCCTGAGCACTTCAAACTAAAATAAAAAATGCTTACAGAAAGCCAGAAGAAACCTTTTGAAACTGCAGAATTTGGCATCTGCTCTTGGTTTGGGTTGTTTGGGGGGTTTTATTGTTGTTTTTGTGGGGGTTTATTTGTTGTCCTTGGTTTTCTTTATGTAAGTTCTTGCTTTTTAAAGAGATATACTCTTAGGAATGGTCAATGACAACTTAAATAGACTGTGGCCTTCAAACCAAATCATATCTCTATGTCTGTTTCTAAAGTCCCTAATGAAGTGGATGAAAGATCCTGGAAAGCCTTCCCAAGCCATGATTTTATATATATAATATATATTAAGAAATATATCTTATAAAAATATAATATTATTTTTAAATATTAAATTTCATCATGCTTTTGGAAAATATTAGAATTCATTATCCCTCATACTCTATCACTTTAGACTACAGTATAACAGAATAGAATAGAATTTCTCACAGTAAAGCCTAGCTCTCTGAAATGTTTGATTATTCTAAAGAGTAAAAAGGTATTATTTTTTTATTTTAACACTAAAACCACAAGGCTTTCAGTACACTGATGCCATTGTTCCAGCATACTGCTGGAATTTACATTTCTTTTGTTAATCATGTCAAGTTGTAATAGCATAGAGAACAGACTGTGTAGATTAGATGGCTAGAATGGGCAGGGTGGTCTTTTAAATCCACTCAGCAGCACACAGCAGAAAAAAATGGAGGTGCCTTTAGTGATGAACAGTGGTCAATAAGATTTTGTGGCTGTATCAAATAGCAGGTACTTTTTATGTAAGTAAGGTGGAGACTCAGAACATTAGAAGAACACCTAATTACAGTTAGTATCTCTCAATCATCTGAAATGGATCACAGTATCAGACAGAAGGATGAGATACATAAAGGACAGCTTTAGGATGAACAATTTCCTTTGTTGCTTAGAAATATACTTTCTATGTTTAAAAATGCTTAAAGAGGCTACAAAGAGAGTAGAGTAGAAATAATTACTACAAGATCTTTATGGAAAGCTGTACTGTTGTTGTTCTTCATATCTATTTTGTTTCAGAACACAGAATCATAGAATTGTTTAGGCTGGAAAATGCATTTAAGACCATCCATGTTCAACCATTAACCCAGCACTGACAATTCCACCAACCATATCCCTAAGTGCCTCATCTACTTATCTTTTAAATACCTCCAGGGATATCTCCAGAATCTCAGTGCATCCTACTGACCAATACTGTGCCTTTTTCATTTTATTGTTAGTTGATATTTCCCCATACTAAACTTTACACACGTGATGGGTATTCATCATGATTTCTTTATTTTCATGCACCCTACACCTACAGTGAATTACTCTGCTATCCCCAGAAAAACTAGACTTGGAATTCCTCCCCCATGAGCCTCCAAGGAACTACCTGAATCCCATAAGGCCCTGACAGGGAGAAGGACCAAGGAGGTTTTCACTAATGGGGTGGTGCCAGGTGGCCCATGAGATGGAGTGACACACTCAGGTGGGCTCTAATGGGCAGCCTCTGGCCGCTGCTGCCTATGGCACCACTTCCCATCTCCCACTGAACCCTGATAGCGGACTGCAAAGATGCACAACTGGAACCACTGGAGAACCTGATGCCTCTGTCTGTCACTGCCGTTCATGAATGTCAAGGAGCTGGTACAGCCAAGACACGGGTTTAGCTCATGGTCTTTTCTCTGGGATTCTCAAATTGCACCAGCTTTTCCTCAATCCAAAGTCCCTCAAACAAATAAGAAGCAGTGATGCTCCCGCAGGTTATCGCAGTGCTCATGGCCAGCTACAAGGCTGAGGATTTGCTTATGCCTCATGATACTGATTTCACTGCATTTTTACTGAATAAGAACAATCCTCCTGCCTTTATTCCATACTGTTTGTGGTCTTAACAGAGTTGCTATGCAGCACAAACTTTTGATATAGAGTAACTATGAAGGACATGGACAAAGGCCAAGAAAGGATGGAAAGCACAGTTGGCTAAAACTGAAACTATGAGATTGGACAAAATATTTAGTTTTTGTAAAATCACATTTTACTAATTAAGTCTATTTTTTACATTTGTATCAGCTTGAATCAAGCAGTTTCAACATGAAGACATTTCATAATATTACCCTGGAGCACATGTATCTCTTTGGCCTTATTAGAACTTGGTGTCAGCTGTGTCCAGGCACAAAACAAAGTTTTTGAGAGAAGCAAATAGTAATTAGATGTCAGCAATGTGCAAAGCATGGTATACACAGGAAGAAAAAGTTGAATGTCCTATATATAGCAAAGTGATGCAGTAAAGGCAGACAAACCAACATCCCCAAATTGTTGTGGCAGATCTAGATTAACACATGGAAATAGGATCTGATTTTTCAGCAGTGAGTACTCCCCATTAATTGGAGGTTTTATGTTGGATGTAGCACATCATTAGCCACTTCTGATTTCTGATATTTGTGATAGCTTTTTCTAAGACCGATCAATTTCTCTCAGTTTAGACTCTGAGTCCTTTAATCCCTTTGGACTGAAGGTCATGAATATCATTACTTTCTCTTACTCTTCAGCAAGCAACTTACTGACAACTACTGTGTTCCACTAAGAAATCTGCAAAGGTACTTCTCTCAGGTGGCAAGGCCATGTAAAAACTCCCATTTCACTTCGAATGATTTCCTTTTCACTAAAAATGTTCTTCTGCACAAATGTACCATCAATCTTTATTAAAATCCTAAACCCAAATTCTCCCACTTACTGCTTCAACATGTTGCCTAACTCAATTAGAGTGAAGGAGAACAAAGCCACCAAAAAATGGTTCATCTTCAACTAAATAGTCTCTTCCTTGCCCTTTATAGCCCACATTAGTCTACAGCTCATGCACTCTGGAAACAAAGATTTCTCCCAATAAACACTTAAAAAAAAAACCCACTCAAAAAGTAAGTAAAAATAGAGAATAGTCAAAAAAATATATTTTGAGAGCTAATCTTCTCTAGAAATTCTGGAATAAGCCTTTCCACGTTTTGTCATTATTGGGAGATACTTATTCAAATCTGTCTTGCACCACAGGAAGAAAAAGTCACACAATTTCAGCCCAGTAGTTGCCTCTCTTCATTCTTAAGGGACTTGTCAAATTTTTACAAGTCATTTGACTTGTCAGTTTTAAATTGTGACAACTACATACGTGACAACTACTTTATAATTAAATCACATTTCTTTTTAAAAATATTAACATCATGCCATGAATGCCTCACAGCATAGGACTTCACAGATGTTGTCGACTGTTAGTATTGCCATTCCAACCTTCATGTCAGAAGTGGGAAGAGTTTGCACATGCTTTTGTTACTGAGAGGTTATAGACATTGGCCTGTGAGCAAAGAGAAAGGGAAGAGATACCACAAACCAGCTTCAACTCTTCACACAGTAATCTGAAGCAGTTACAGGTAGTGTATTTGATTCCTTCTGTAAATGTACTTCTGGTACAATCTGTGGCTGGCAACTGTTTCCTTCTTTCTAGCCAGTACCATCATTAGCACAGCAGTCCCCAGCTGTTGCACAGCTCTCACACTCTCTTTCCCTTATTTCACCATATGCTGCTTTTCTCTTTACAAGCAACAAATTCTTCCTCTTCTCTCTCACTTTATTCCCTGGGAAGATCAAGTTCTGCTTATGAGCAGTTGTAAGTCTGTGCATTCCAAGGGGTATGTCATTATAGTGGAGTTCCCTGAATATCCAGGTCTGGTTACATGTAGATAAATTCAACAAGTAATCTGTCAGTGCGAAACCTGCAGACCTGACGTTTCTATATTCTAAACGTAAACTTCTCACAGATTTTTAGGTTTTTTTGTTCTACACTGGAAGCACTTTCAAGTTCAAAAAAAGGAGTAAAAGTTCTTGGACAATAGGGAAGTAACCAACTAGAATAAAAATTGTACTTTCAGTTTTATTAGGGTTTTCAACGCCTGTGTATGACAGCCAAAGCAAGCAATTAAGGATCATCGCTCCAATTATATATTGTTACTGACTACCTTCTACAATAAAATTATAAAGAAAAAGAAACATCACATGAGCTGTAATAAATGTTTACATAGCAACAAAGTGCCTTTCCTGGTGATCACCAAAGAGCAAGTTGCCACCTGCTTGAGCCAAACGTGTGTCTTTCTTCCACTCCAAATACTGTTCAGGCACTTTAAAAAGTCATGTGAAGAACTGAAATGCTCAATGCACACTTAAGAGAGATTTATTTACTACTTACAAAACCAAAGTTAGTATAATGACTTGGCAGAACTGTGGATGAAATATTTTTCCAACAATGTGACTTAAATGTTGATGCAGTAAAATAAAGTGAGTCCCTTCCTCTTTCTGAAGGAACCAAACCAGAATTCTAAATTACTGACACTTAAATGTAAAAGTCTACTTCTGTACATATAATAAACACCAGGACATTCCTGCAGTTTGTTTATTTACAAAAGAGACTAGACATAGTACCTGTATAGTATTTCTTTGATTTTCAGTTTCAAAGGAAAAAAACCCCAAAGATACCTAATACTGAGGCATAATTAAAGAAGAATTTTTAAACCAGAATATATTAAGACATGTCAAATATTAGTTTAATTAAATTATTTTTGCACCTCTAACTTAGAACTAAACTGGTTCTTTCAGCAAGAAATTTCTGCCACTCAAAATTACGAGAACACAGACTAGTTATGGAAATATTAAGTATGATTTTGTGGTTTGGTGTTGATTTTTTCCCCCAAATTCTTTCTTTTGCTATATATAAAATACCTCTCTTTCTGAGTAGTACAGAAGTATTAGCCAATATGAAAAGGGGTGGACTTCTTTTTTAAGTAATCAACTGTAAACATGAAGTATCAGTGAATTATTACACTCAAGTTATACGTAAAGAATACAAGCAACGTGCTACTGCCAAAAAGCATAGGGTGTAGAGTACCTCCAGTCTTAGTGGTACATTAATTTGTTTTATTACTTTTCTGTACTTGCACCAAGATATACTGTTCCAAGCAAGTCCTTTTATTAAATTTCTATCTCCCTTCCTAATACTTTCAAAGGCATGCCAAGTACTCACGCTATATGCATTCACTACAGGGAATGTGTACCGAAAGCAAGATTCCCAATATGTTTTCAGGGAGAGAGGCAGAGTGTGCACATGTACGTTTTTGTTGCAGAATGGTGACCTTGCCTTTACATGTTAGTTTGGAAGGCAGATAATAACTATGAACAGTCAAAGGAAACATAACCTTGACAGGTTGTCCATGGCTTCAGGTTAAGCCAAAGCAAAAACGCTGAACATGGCATGATTTTGACTTAAACAATGGTTTTCCTCCAAGCATGTGAAAAAGTGAATCTCACGGAAGATTTGCAAAGCAAATGTGCTTGAAACGAAAGTCCCAGGCGCAGGAGGTGTCGTACCAGGCAGGGCTCCACAACGGGACCTTCAGACCCCGGGGTTTCTGAGCAGGTTTGCACCTCCCGTTCCGCGCCCCGGAGAGGACCGGCTGCCCCCGGGCCGGCAAGAGGCGAAGAGCCGCCCAATGCGCACACTGGACCGCTTTTTTAGCCCTTTTAAAGAATGCACAAGCCGGCGTGTCCCGCAGCCCCCGCCGAGCACTGCCCGGCAGCACCGCACCGCTCGCTCCCTGCCCCGACAGGGCGTGAGAGGCCGCGAGAGGCGGCAGCCACCAGGGCCGGGGCTGTGGGGAGGCTTTCTGCGGTCAGAAACTCTCCCAAGCGCTGCTTCCAGGTGCGGGCAGCGGCGAGGGGCGAAGGGCCCCACGGCGGTCCCCGGCCCCCGCCGACCTCGGGGCCGCCCGCGGGCGGGGCGGGGGCTGCCCCGGGGCGCCGCTGAGGAGAACCGAAAGTGAAGGGAAGTCGTCGGGCGGCGGGGCATCCCCGGGGCCGCTGGAGGCGGCAGCGCCGCTGCCTGGCGGGGAAAGACACGTGTGTGCGCTCGTGTGTGCGACCCCCGGGTCCTCGGTCACGGTCCGTGACTTCAGGGCGCCGCCACGCAGCCCGTCCGGGCGCTGCCGCCCCGCCGCTGATGCCCCGGGCAGGGCAGTCGCCGGCGATGCTGTGCTGCATGCCCGGCGTGGCTTTCGTCCCCGCTTTGCTCGTCAGCTGGTCCTCGGCGGCCTTCATCATCTCCTATGCGATCGCCGTGCTGGAGGGGCACGTGGAGCCCCTCGTCCCCTACATCAGGTGAGGCGGGGGCGCGGTGGGAGAGCCCGAGGAGCGGGAGGAGGGGTGTGTGTGTGTGTGGGGGTGTGTGTACGTGTGATACACAGGCGGCGGTTCCGAGGGGTTCCCAGTCGGGTGTGCGATCCCCAGAGGAGAAGAGGCAGTGGTGGCAGGGCCACCCCGTGAGCACCCATCACACCTTCAGCTCCTCTGCCTCTCTGAGAGCCACAGGACTCAAACGCTGGCAGACGCAGTGGAAAGGACCTGAAACAGTTTTCTGCTGGAGCCAAAGTGTCCTGAATGCCTGATCCTAGCAAAACTTCTGGATCAAGTGGTGGCAGTGTAGTTTTGTTTGTGTAACTCCAGAACTGGGCCAAAGTGCACCAGATGATGGCAGGGCTGGAAGCCCTATGATGGTTTTTGCAGCACACGCATCCCCACAAACACACATATTTAAAATTTCAGCATAGGACCAATGAGTGTAAAAGACTACTCAAGAGGTGACTGGCATCTCTTTTCTAAAACCTTAGTCATTTAAGTGCAGTTCCATATAAATCATTGCTTATGCATTGCTTATGTTACCACTTATGTATAAACTATGAAATTGCTAGTATTTATCTTTTAGATGAATAGATTAAAGGTTAGCCAAATATCCAAGAGTGTCTCTGATATCATCATGGCTAGGCTTCGCGAACGAAGATTTGTGAAGGACTCTACCCACGCTTGCTACAAGCGCGCTGATGGCTAAAAAGGCCAATGCGAGATAGACACGTCCGGTTGCAAAAGGCACAGCAGAATGGCTCCCCAGGTGGTACTGAAAGGACACGGTTCTTTCTGCGTTGCCTTTTCTCCTCGAGAGTGATCCTGCGTGTATTTTCAAAAGATATTGCAGCATTGTGAATAGTGTGTCTCCAGGCCTCCCGATTGGAGGCCAGAGCAGACCAGTGATGGTGATCGATATGGCCAAGGCTGAGATGTCTCTGATATACAGAAGATCTAAAGAACATCTAAAGAACTGAAAATATATCTTTCAAGATACATCTAGACCTAATTCCTTGAAAGACTTTATGGACATTCATAATTTCAGAAGACTGCTAACCTGATTGGCACGCACAAGCAAATTCGATTGAAAATTAGGGTTTGTCATCATAGGCAAGTGCAAATGACACCACAGCCCACAAGCAAGCTGAGCTTCATTCAAATTGAGCCAAAGAAAGTTGGGCTACATGCTTATGTTAGCAAAACTTTTTAAGATTATCTGCACAAATCTGGGCTCAGCTCCTGGAATGCCTCATTCTTGTACTTGAACAAATACCCTACTGCTCATCCTTGATTACATGTACACAGTTTTACTGACACAAAAGCGCTTGTGACCAGTGTAATTTATGCATTATTAACCAAGGGAAAAAAAACCCATTTGATATAACTATCCATTCTCAGTATCTGTTTTGTGCTCAGAAGGATTTTGAGGTCCTGTAGTAACAAATTTGACAAATTATGTTTCTTATGTTAAGCCATGTCATAGAATAAAATATTTGAGAGAACGGGATGTGGTTTTTTCTGTATAATTGTGTTTGCAGGTAAGTTTTTGACAGCCCAAGTATCTTAATTGTATCATTCTTTTTAAAGAGATAGACCAAACTTTTAAGTCACAGCTGTGTAACTCTGATGACTGTATTGCAGCTGCCATAGCTACATCAATCTAACGGAATAGCTCACAGAAAAAAATTATTCTTATCCTTTAGTATGGAATCGCAATAAATGTCAGTACACCCTTAAAAGAGCCCAAACAAAACAAAGACTTAAGAGGCTGCACCAGTGATAGCCAGTCACATTTCAGGCCCTCTGCATTTACTAGAAAAGTTTTTTAAAAGTCTTGTTTATTTTGCATCCATTTAACACTACATTTGGGCTAAGGATATACAGTGGCTATTGTTGAAGAATCTGTAATAATTCTAAAGGCACATGGTCTAAGTGTAAGATCCTTGTAGAGGGTGCACTTGGGAGTAATATGATACTTCCTTTTAAGTACTCAGGCCAATAGTCATACCATAGTTCATATTTTATTTTGCAGGTCCTTGCTTTAGCCTAAGAATCTAAATCATGTGATTAAGAATGTGATTTAGTAAAGATTAGAATCATAAAAAAGAGGAAGAATGTTGCAACATATAAGTTGTGCAATATCTTAAAATGAGCTTTAAAAATTAAGTAGAGCTCGTATGGGAAAATTTCAGGTACACAAAAGAGAAGAATATGGACAAACTTTAGTTCAACATTTCTGTAAATCTTATATACATTCCTCAAGTACCCTGTGTATGCCTTGAGGTAACTTATTAATTTTTATTTGTTTACCGTATAACAGCTGTCAAAGTGAGAGACCACACCTAAATTTGTCATTGAAACTGTCCTAATGTCTCATCAAGTAAAGCCAGTACATTTCTGGGTAGATAAAATGAACATGATTTTGTGTTTCCTAGCAGCTGAGTCCTAAAATTATGCCCAAACTAGTTATTTTGCTAATATACTCAAAATCCAAACTAATTTGGATGTGCTGGGGTGGCTCTTTCGTGGTTTGAATTCTCAGTGAAAGCGTAAAGGGAATTTTCCTAAAGGTATTTTCTATCAGGTAGTACCTCTGGATCAATAAGAATCCCTGTAGGGAGAATAGAATTTTCCTATTTTAAAAATTTGGGACTTAAGTTTGGAGAGAAATAGTTTATGATGGCTATGTAGTAATTAGATGATGATGAGTCTTTCGGCCCTAAAATATTTATTCCTTGTCTCCTCCACCTTCTTGTCTTTCCATTCTTCAGAATATTGTTTGGTTTTAGAATGCTATTGCATGAGATGGTAACACAAATATAGGGTTCCTCATCTTTTCAGTAGTGGCAGAGCTCACCTATGCACCACCCCAAATAAGTGAGCACATTTTTGTTTCAAATACGCCATTTGCTTGCTTTCTTTTTCATTATAAGAAAGGGACTGTCACCAATACTTTTTTTTTCTAATCTTTTTTTCCCTAGCAGCAGACCAGAAGTAAAACAAAAATTAACCCAAATCTTCATTTAGCTTCAGGGATTTTTCAGTGGAAAATATGAAATTAAAAAGATTGTGTCCTTAAAAGTCCAGTGCAGTACTTTGTAAATAGATTGAAGATGTAATACTTTGTTCTTAGTATGAAATTTCTCTAAAGCATACATCTACTGAGTTTAAAAATCAACAATAGCAAAATTCACCTGTAAAGCTTTAGCTTGAAAAAAGCTTTAATTAAAAAATGGAGTCCAGTGCAATTTTAGGTTATTTGAATTGCTCTTATGATGTGTTCCAAGAACTTCAAATGGCTTTCTATGCATGTGCCAGTTCCATTCTCTTCTCACCTAAAGTCCTTCAAAAGCTTTGAAGTGATTACAGTCCTATACTTACCACAGAGCGGTTTCTGATTTGCAAAAGTCCTTGAAGACTGTCACAAGTGGCTGACTTTTTAAATGGAGTCCTTTGTCATATTAATGAAAACACTCCAGAAACACGAGGAAAAGATGTGAAGTTTGAGGTTAAAAAATGGGCTAAATGAAACATGGATTAAAATAATTTTCAGATGTGTCAAACAAACAAACAAACAAACAAAAAGCTAGTTTACTGTTTCCATCAATTCCACTATCAAAGAGGAACAAGACTAATACAGATTACAAGCTGAAACAAGTCTTCAGAAAGCATTACAAGAACCAACCTAGTAAAAATAAATGTATTCATTTTCTCTGTTTTTCTGCATCAGGTTTTCATAGAAAAGAATCCTTCCTTTATCCTCAACTTCCTCCTGTTGCTGGTGAATCATCTGAGCAACTGGTTACACAAATCCTTCTGTACGCAGAAGGAGTTTGAGAGCAAATATTAATTTCTAAAGAAAATCAAGTCTTTTGAGTTAGTCATACTCTTCTGTCTTCAACTTAACAAAATTGTCAAAATCTTTAAGAATGATTGCTTAAGTAGAGATTGCTTTCTCTTTTGGGTGCTGAGAGCACAAGCATTGATACTGAGAAGCTGTCATTTTGGCTGCACTCAGCACTAGGTTCAGAAGCTTAGCACTGAAACCTAATCCAGCCTCACTGTTGGAATGAAGAATATTCATCTTCGCATCTAACTAGTACCTACTTGTCCTATCGTACACAGAATCACAGAATCAGTTAGGTTAGAAAAGACCTCCAGATCAAGTCCAACCTAGGACCAAACATCACCGTATCAATTAGATCATGGCATGAAGTGCCACACCCAGGCTTTGCTTAAACACCTTTCAGGATAGTGGGACTCCACCACCTCCCTGGGCAGTACATTCCAGTGTCTAATCACCCTTTCTGTGAAGAAATTCCTCCTAATATGCAACCTAAACCTCCCCTGGTGCAGCTTAAGACTGTATCTTCTTGTCCTGTTGCGGGTTGCCTGGGAGAAGAGCCTGATCCCCATCTGGCTACAACCTCCTTTCAAGTAGTTGTAGAGCGTGATAAGGTCTCCCCTGAGCCTCCTTTTCTCCAGGCTGAACAACACCAACTCCTTCAGCTGTGCCTCCAGACTCTGCTGCCTTTCTCTGGATGTGCTCTGGCACTTCAATGTCTTCCTTGTAGTGAGGGCCCAGAACTGGACGCAGCTGAGTACAGGGGGAGAATCACTCTTTCTGTTCCTGCTAGCCTGTATCAGAAATAGAGATATTTCTGATATGGGCCAGGATGCCATTGGCCTTCTTGGCCACCTGTGCACACTGCTGGCTCATTTTCAGCTGCTGTTCACCAGCACCCCCAGATCCTTTCCTGCTGAGCAGTTTTTCAGCCGCTCTTCCCCTGGCCTGTAGCTCTGCATGGGGTTGTTGTGGCCAAAGTGCAGGACCCGGCACTTGGTCTTGTTGAACCTCATACAATTGTCCTCGGCCCATTGATCCAGCCTGTCCACATCCCTTTGCAGGGCCTTGCTGCCCTCCAGCAGGTTGACACTCCTACCCTCGGAGAACAGTTAATTCTCAGAATCTTTGCTCAGTTTCCAATAAACTTTGACATTAGCTGAATCCCTTACATGTTTACATTTGTGCGTTCGTTTAGTGCCTCTGTTAACACACACAGTTGTGCCTCCTGGTACTGCCCAGTAACTGAAAACTCAGCTCACACCCAAATTATGTAAAGATTTAAGAACTAAGTGTTTTCCATTGGGTTGACCAATAGAGCTTGATCAAATGGATAGCAACTGATTGTATGTTAGACAAGAAAAAATAGACATTAGACAAGAAAAATAGTGTAAAGAGGTGACAGCATCACAGTATTGTTCCTTCAGCAGAGCGCTCACCTTCTATAGAAGAGTCCTACTTGAGGGAACTTGAGCTCACGTACTCCCAGGGTTACGTTCATCTTCTGAAGAGAGGGCATTCTTTAGGGTGGGTGTTTGCACATATATAGGGTAAAAAGAGAAAAGGGTTCTGTGATCAAGGTGTTCTATTTTTTGCACAACAAATATTTTGTATATGTGATGTTTTTCATAAATATCTTTATGCATCTACATATGTCTGTAAATTCAGTTGATATTCTCACACTCAAGCTCCCTCTCTCCATCCCAGTGAATTTCTAATTATTCCCTATAAGGGTGAATTGCTTCAGCAGAAGAGACTTACAACACCTCGGGTGTAGACTACTTTTAAACTGTATCTACATTAGTAAATTAAACCGCTCCTAGGAACATTCCTGGGCATTGGAACACAATTACTCTCATGGGGTAAGATCCTTTTAAGAAAATCAAGAAATAAGGCCAAATTCTCTCATATCTTAAGGTGTGAGATGCCATTAGATATGTTTTACTCTATCACAGTGCTAATTCAGCCGATAAAATGCTGTTTCTAAAATGTCATTCGTGTAATCACGTCATTCATGAGCAAAGTATTGCTCTGTCACATCTCTCCATGTTGCATACAGAAAAGGAAGAAATACAGTTCAAATAGTATACTCTCAAAATACAGTTTCTTTTTGAAAAAGAAAGATTCACTACTACAAATGGAGGCTATGTGTGCAGCAGAAGATATGTTTAATGCCCTACCCCCATAGCAGCAGTTCATATTTTTCTTGGGATTTCATGTGTACATCTCATTTATGTTTCACAGATCTCGATTAACTGTTAATTTCTTTCTCTTCCTGCTTTAGTGACACTGGGACAAAACCTCCAGAGAGTGGTGTCTTTGGTTTTATGATCAATATTTCCGCTCTTCTAGGTATGTATAAAGTACTTGGTTTGACCAGAATGAAGAAATGACAATTAGCAAAAGCTGTCTGTTTACATTGCAGTCTGTTCAGTATTCTGCAGAAAAACTACTCCACAGTCAAATGCTAGTGTCAGATAGATGTAAGCAATAGCCAGAGGGCCAGGTCCTTAGGATCAGTCAGTGCAGGCTTAGAGGCACTTATGTCTCTTAAGAGCACCTCATCAGTGCAAAGCAGTCAACACGGCTGGAAATGAAAGGGGAGGAAAGATGGCATAATTACCGTGCAAAAACTCTGGCTTTGATATGGAGACACCTTAGTTTCTAATATGCTGCAGCAAAGGGAAGAACAGTGTTGAAGCAACACCTGGTTTTCCCCGCAACATGCCTACTCCTCTACAAAATGACTGATGGGAATCAGGAAGTTTGGCATTTTCTGTTCACTTCTAGGGGATGGAGGATCAAGAGCTGTGTGTCTCTGTATACATGTAGTGTACCATGGCCATAAGGCAAAGTAAAAATCATATGTTTTACCTTTCCTAAGAGCCTCATTCACACTATCACACTATCTTGGTGTGTTTCATGTAACCTCATAGTGCCTGGGCAAAGCTACGTGATGTATTTTTCCAACTGCACATAGGCTAAAACTGTGTTCTGTGTTACATGGAACTGTGGAATCCAGTCTACAGCTTCTTATTTCCTGATGAACCACAATTTTCTTATCCGGTACAGGTGTTTGTCAGGAGTGAACTGCATATTGGGGTCACATATGTAGTAACTGCAAAAATGAGTTGATTCTACAGTCCATCCATTATAAGGAGATGTAGTTCTTGTACAAGACTGCGTATCAGAGCAGAATAAAACCTCCTGCTTCCAGCTTATGGTTCATCTCCCTGTAACATCTGTTGCTGATGCGGAATGGCAATGCCTCTGCCCAAAACACCCAGGAGAATGGGATTTGAATTGGTGTTTTTCTTGAAGTGATGTACAGTTATTTCTGGATAGCAATAAGGTGTGATTTTAAGACTAAGATAATGTTACAATTTTATCTGAAAGTAATATATCTGAAATTCACTACCTTTTTTCTTCATCCCAGTAGATTTAAAGGAAATATTAGTTACTGTATTATGCTTATAATTCCATTCTGCATGCTCATTTGTTACAGGAAAAGGTGTTAAAATGTAAGCAATACATGATCATTGAACAAAATATGGGTTTGTTTCTTTTTCAGGTGTAATTACAATGTACATCAGATATTTATTAATAGAGAAGCAAAATGAGTCATCGCACTTTGTTAGGTCTTCGTGCAACATGTTTTCATTATGTATTGGATTGATGGGCTGTACTGGAATGGGCATAGTTGCAACTTTTCAGGTATGACCATAAATCTCATACCGTAAATTAAACTAAAGTTGTTTTACCAGTTAAAATTTCAAATAGGTAAGAGCGATTAGCATTATCCCAATGTGGATAATTGGAAAATGAAGTAGGAATGCCTTTCTTGCTCCTGCCTTTTTTCTGTAGTAATTCTGTCTCTTTTAAAGAGACAGATTTGTTTTCTCCTTGTATACTAGATCTTTTGCTTGTGCAAAAAAGTTGTGTCAGTAAGGGGTTTTCTGTGTGCTTGTCTTGTAAAAGGTCTGTACTATAAAACATCTTAATATGGATGTTTTTGCTGTAAAATTTTTACTGGGAGAATTGGACTGTGAAAAGCTTTGCTGTTCAAAGTTTAGTTTGCTTCCAGTTAGGGAGGGCAAAATAAGTCAGACTGACAAAAGCACCCGCATTTTTGCCTGAACGATGGCACACTCACAAGCAGAATTTTCTACAGAATAAACTAGACGTACCTGACAGGTGAGAACATTGAGCACAATATCAGCCTGTTGTTTTGAGTCTTAGGAGATGGCATAACAACACGTTAAGTCTTTTTATAGAGACATGTAGAATTACTGTTTACTTTGCCGGAAAGGATTTGACATCTCATTAAAAATCAAAGTCCATTCCTCAGTGTATGAAAGAAAATTCAATAGAGACAAAAAATACTGAAACAGATTATTAATTTCACCTTTTATAGTGAGGAAGTATGTAATAGGGTAGATTCTGACACAAAAAATGAATTAGGACAATTGCACTGAAAGCTTCAGCTTAGAATCAAGTAAAATTTAATTGGTAGGTAGTTTGAGATACTGCCTTTAAATCTGCAGAAGCAGCTGTATCATTTCTTTTGAAGGATGACCTACCTTGGAACATTTTGGTAAAAACTGGTGTGCCCATACAGTGACCTGACAATATACAGAGGAATTGAAAATAAAGATTGTGAGGGCTTCAGCAGCCAGTATGGTTTTACATGTAATGGACATGGTATTTTCAGACAAAAACGCTGCCTTAGACTGATACCTTACCCTTTTTAGTTTTATGTGCAGGCAGTACGTGTGGATTGCAAACACCACAGGCACCGCAGTCTATTCTAAGCACACTATTTTACTTTTAAATATCTGTACTCTTACTGATAAGATTTTTGTGTGGCACCAAAAAAAGTTAGATGATGGGGAACAGTGTTGCTTGACTGATATAGCAAACAAATTCAACTTCAATAAGGAAAAGACAAATTCAAGAATGCAAAATAATTGTGACAGTCAGGGAAGC
Source organism: Cephalopterus ornatus (assembly GCA_013396775.1). Lineage (NCBI taxonomy): Eukaryota > Metazoa > Chordata > Aves > Passeriformes > Cotingidae > Cephalopterus > Cephalopterus ornatus. The sequence continues at coordinate 535,639 of VZRE01011202.1, read as the reverse complement.
AGAAACTTTGATGCCAATGTTTCCAAAGGGGGTCCCTTGACAGTTATAACATTGGTTCTTATCTCTGTTTTCTCTCATTGTCTGTTTTAAACTCCTTCCTTACCTAATTTCTATTTCCTCTGCTTTGACCTTGCTTTCCATGCTAAGTGCAGTTTGTAGGAAGGGTTCAGAACACAGGAAGGATCTAATCTAGCTAAGCATCTATCTAGTAGATTTTTGAGCATGCTTATTTGCCTGGGAAGCTGGAAATGGTGGCTTGCAAGTCTTTAGTCTTTTAACTGTATACTGTACAACTAGTGAACAGCACATTTCTATCCCCATTTACCCATTTAGTAGAATAATTGAGACATGAAGAGGATGTGAGATTTGCTAAAGGTGATTGTTTCAGGTCAGGAAATCAAAGCAAAGCTGGAATTACAAGTTATTTCTTTAGTATTCAGTCTAGTCCCTCTAATTAGTGTGTCATGCAGGAAATTTATGTTCATGTGCACTACCTGTTAGTTTCTTAACACTCATTTTTCCCCAGCAGATGGGTTCACACCATACCTGAGTACTGTAGCAGAGCTGATTGACACTACTGGGCATCAGTTCATTTTCTCTTTCTCCAGAGCAAAATACCTAGTCTGCTAAAAAGGCTTCAGTGTTAAATTATACTTGAAATATTTAAGGTTTGTTTTTATTTAGTCAAATCTAGTGCCACTTGTGGTGAGCCTTTTAAGTATCATAGTTAACTGCAAGGAAATTTTTTTCACCCTTTTTGCTTCAAGGTGAGACGTGGTAGGTAGCATGGAGGTTTAATGGTACTGGTCTCTGAGCACTAAGTAAAAGTGAAGAACAAGGTGGGACGAAACACTAAGAATGTGTCCCTTTGGGACGAAACACTAAGAATGTGTCCCTTAAAAGCAAATTATTTTTCTGAGAAAATAAGTAATGGTCATGAATGTTTGTTCTCTGTTTTAAATAACACAATGCTTGAAATACAGAAATGAAAGACAGTGGAGGGTTAACTTTAAGAAGATAATTGGATGTGGAAGGCAAAACCCTTAATGAAAAAGGCAAAGTGAAACCCCCTTAGCAGCTCTGGTTTTGCTTGTTACACATTACACTGGATTAAAGAGTGATCTTCCTGCCTTTGCCTGGAAAACTTAGGAGATTTACTGTAGCACAAGTAGCAACAGCTCCCAGGTTCTGTAGGGATTGAGTGTGATGGGCTTTTTAAAGGAAACTGTGGTAGTTTGATAGGAGCAGTCGCGACAGCCATGTTAGCAAAGCTCTCTATACTGTGTATAGGGCTAAATGCAATGCTTGCTTAGTGCTTTCCGTACCAAATCCTGCCATTCCTGTATATTTGGGAGGCAAAAATTGGGACAGAGGAGAAGAAAATGAAATCCAAGTACAGATGAGCTGCCGCTTAAATACCTGTGTGAGGAACATGCTTTAAATTCTGGTAGAACTTGATACGTCACAGAGAGATAGAAGGGGATGATTATAAAGAAAAGCGTGGGAAAAAAAGAATTTAAAAGAGAATGTGAACATAACCATCACTACAAGACAAAGAAAACGTCTTTCCATGCAGGAAAGACGTTAAGATATGTAATGAAAGGGCATAGATGTGTTTTCATGAATCAAGAAAACAGATCTGTAATAGGTCAGTTCATAGGTTCATAGCACCTGCTTGGTTATGCTCTGGTGACAAAAATGAGCTTTAAACATAACTTACCTGACTGATATTGGATTCCAAGGTGCCATATCTTTGGTTTTGTAAAACTTTTTGAAACATTTAGAATACAGTATTTTCTCTGGAATCTTAATCTGTTTTTCTACTTGATATTCTACTTGGTTTTCTTATAAAGGAGAGAGTCTTCCACAGGCAGGATATTACAAAAATATAGGCCACATATAGCAATATTTTTTATAAATATAATTAGTTTTCTCCTGACTTATTTCCTGGAGCCTTGTGATTGGTCACTGGAGGGTGGGGGATGTAGGAGTCATTATTTAGAACAGCTCCCATGAAATTTTACCATTAGAGTCTGGCCACACAAATTCAGATTAGAATCTCAGTGTGGGGTTAAAATCTGGCAGGGTATGGGGAAGTAAGGAAGTATAAGAACCTTTCAAGAAAAACACAAGCCAGTTCCTGTTTTTGGAAATATTAATTGGTAATAGAGCAACTGCTGAACAGAACTAAAACTGATCTAAACTTTTGCATGAACATGGGAAAGGACTGACCCAGTGGCTTTGAACAGTTCGTTTACTTCTCTGAGCTACTCTTTTTCTTTTTTCTTTCATCTTGCCTGTGTAGACTGTTTGGAAAAGGGACTGTTTCCCACTCCTTGTGTGTGCCCAGCATAATGTGGCTGCTGACTTCTCACGCCTCGTTGATTCCTACCACTACTCAAAGAGTAGCAGCTAACCATTATGCTGATTCTTTTTCCAGGAGCTGGCTGTTCCCAGTGTCCATGACATAGGAGCTTTGGTGGCATTTGGCTCGGGTGTTGTATACATTACACTTCAGTCTATAATCTCTTACAAGTCCTGTCCACAATGGAACACTTACTTTGTGTGTCACATAAGGATGGCCATATCTGCAATATCATGCATTGCTTTCATTCCCAGTATCCTTTATGGTGTATCCCATGGTTTTCCCTTTATGCGTTCATGACTTTCCTTTTAAGTTAAAAGATTGTTGATAAAGCATGAAAATGAAGTTACACTCTTTGCTGAGGGCTCTTTAATGCATATAATATAGCATGTTGAGACACCATTAATAGCATAAAGATGAGGTTTGGGGCCTTCTAAAAAGCTTTATCTCTTATTTCAGTGGTATATTTCAAACCAATGCCCCAGTGTGTTCTTCACAGGATCATACACTAATCAAGCTAGACCAACTTTCCGATCTCCTTCATTTGAAGGAGAGAAGGGAGAAAGGCCTGCAAAAGGGAGGCACTGCTTCTACAATGAACCAAACACACAGATATACAAAATAAAGGTGGCAAGATTTCCTTCAAGCCTAAGCAAATGAATTTGATCATGTTGGTTGGTGCTAGTCTTCATTAGTTGCCTCCACTAAAGACACTCAGCACACTTACTGGCTTTTCCCACGGCATGCTGAAAGTTACAGTCATCCCATTAATTCTATTGGCTTTGGGTGATCTGCCAGTGTTAAAAACTGGTCACAGCAGATTAATCACATCAGCGAGCCAGATACGGCCTGCTTTTGGTTTCAGCAGCTGGGAAAATGTTTTTAAACATGCCCCTAGGTTCCTGAGAGGAAGTTGTACAAATATATCAAGCACCTATTGTGGACCAGGGGAAACCAACATAGTTCCCCTTCCAACAATGAAGGACCTTGCTCCCACAGTCCTTGACCACAAATATGATCTAAGTTTTGGAGTGTCTCCCCTTTTTGTCTGTACTTTGAAAGAACCAACAGAAATGTGTTTTGATTGCTGCTACCAGTTACCTTGTAATAACGTGTTTCATTTACTTGTTTTCTTAATATCTTGATTTGATATTCTGGTTTTTCAGGTGCTGCTGTTTTCTGGAAGGGGAAGATGGGGTGTTTTTTTGTAAGCAAACATTTTCACTATTACTCACTAAAATTTCATGGTTTTCCTTTACGCTGTTTTTCCCAGTGATTGTGTTCGCTTCTCAAGTTTCCATGACAAAAATTGATTGGACTCCAGGTGAAAAGGTAAAATCTTATTAGGTAGAAAACTTACCCTCTATCATATTATTTGGGGAATGCTGTTATATTTATCTAAAAGCATTACAAACATTTTAGAGACTTTAAATAGTACATTATCACGAACAGATTTGTGCAATGCTGGTTACTTTTCATTAGAAAACTGTATGTGGCTTGGGTAAGGAAACTCGCAACGGATGGTTCAGTCTTTAGAGAGTTAGACTTTCATCTAACCAAGCATTTGAAACTTTCCCACAGTAAAAAAAAACTTTCCCACTGTAAAAAAAAAAAGAACAAAAGAAAAAAAAAAGATATTCTGGAAATTAGTTGTTCTACTTCCTCAATTTCTTGAAAATGAACTTTACACGCGAAACAAAAGCAGACAAATTTGATTCTGAAGTTTCTGAGGTTTTTTTAAAACATTGATTTTCTCAGCTTTTTTACCATTCTTTATTAAATATTATTTATTACTTCCATAAATATTTGGGGTCTGACCTGAAGCACACTTAAGTCAATATTAGGTATTTTAATTGATTTCAATGTTCTCAGAATGATAACTATGAAAAGTAATTTTTGTTTTTTGGACAAATTTTGCCACAAGGAAGTATTAAAAAACAGGTAAAAAAATGCAGAGAGGGTTTTTTTGGGTTTTTTGTTGTTTGTTTGGTTTTTTTTTTTACTTGAGATGCACTTACCATTCTGTAGAAACTAAATCTGAATTGACTTTTATACAACAGGGTGTTGGAATGATGAGTCATAAATCTTATAATATTTGTTGAATTTACAGAAGGAAATGTCTATAGCATTCCATATGTATTTTGTTTAGCTGTTTTATTTGAAAATTTGTTTTATGTCTGTTTCCATCAGGATTATACTTACCATTTTATGAGTGCAATCTGTGAATGGACGGTGGCCTTTGGTTTTATCTTCTTCTTTTTAACTTTCATTAGAGATTTTCAGGTTGGTATCTACATATTTCAGCAGTGACTAAGTGTTATGAATTGTATAACAACAAATGCAATTGAAAATTACCATTCTTCATGTCAGATGAAGCTATACAGAAACAAATTTTACCAGTGTCAAAACTATTTTCTGTCTATGTAATGAGTATTTTCCCCCTCAGTTTTAAAACCTAAAATTCAGTTTAATAGTTTAATATGTGTCTGCTGTGTACAATTATTCAGTAAATTAATATATTCTACTGATTTACCAGTCTTTTTGAGAAAGAGGCCCACTGAAGTTGACATAATAAGAAAATAAATGATGCAACTAAAACTGCATTTCTTTCTACCTGAGAGTTTTTATATAATAATCCAATGCATTTCAACAATGGATGTTTCCTTTCTGTTTAGTTACTACACATTTTGCTTGACATTCCCTCACAGTCCGAAAAATATCAAATAATTTTTGGATAATTATTGACATAAAGACATTCTGGTTTGGGCAGCTGGATCTGGCGGTGCATCCAGCCTGAATTTAAGGAAGAGAAAATACTAGATTATCTAAAAGAAAACACTTTTATATGACTTACGAAAGGCATGCCTTGAACTTACTTCCTCAAGCTTTGCCTCACCAGCTCTTGTTGCTTACTGAGAACTGCTGCTTTCCACCACAGTCACAAAGATGAACTGACTCACTTGTAATCACTGAGGATTCCGAGTTAACATATATTTTACTGACCAACAGCAAACATTTCTATGTCTGTTTAGCTTTGACTTAGTACTGAATAGGCTGTGGCTGTAGGGCTTTTCCTTATTAAATAATAATAAAAATCCTTAGATTCAGTAGAAAAAGCACTTCATTTTTAAAAAAAAGTAATTGTTCAAAATTACACAATGCATTATCTTAAAGGTATATAAGTTCCATAACTGACAGAATTATTGAAGTACCATTCAGAAATGCATGCATCATTTTGTGGGGAGCTATTTTGCTAGTCCATCACTCTGATGATTGCATATATGATGGCATCTCATTTATCAAACGTCAGACTCTTCCCTTGGAGATGGATATTTGCAGGACAACGCTGTAGTCCTCAGAATACTTATCAACAATTTTTAGTTGATAGTTTTACTTCCGATCACAGTGTTAAACATCCAAAGTTTAATTATATATAAATATCGTGAACATAATGAATAGGAGAAAATGATGGAATTAAGAAAAATAAGAAAAATTAAGAAAAATCATCCCCTTTTAAAAAAAATTTCCCATATGATGCATTTCACTTAAACACTTTTCTCTTTAGTTTTGTTTTATCTCCTCGTACTTTAGATTGCAGAACTTTAAAATTTATCTTAAGCTGATCTTGTTTGTTTTTTTTTTAGAGATTTTCTTTGAGGATATCAACAGAAATACATGAAGACTCCTGATAGTGAAAAAAAATAAATTTTTTATCTATGAATATTCTAGGTTTCTTTTTACTACTAGAAAATGTTGCAGAGGGACAGGGATTGATAAATTGTATTAAGAACCCAAGCCATTAACTCTGCAACATCTATAACAGCATCCACTAAAAGACTTTAAAAACACACAGCAATGTTCCTGCTGCCTTTTTGTAATATTTTGTAATTTTTATACAGTTTGTTATATTAAAAATACTGTAATAGAAGCAATCTGTAGAAGCACTGCAAAGTCATTCAAGGACTTGATCTCCTCCGATCTTCCCTTTTGGACATGTCCATACTTTATAATTCGCTGTAGTCTAATTAGTAACATTAGTTTTAAACTTGAGAAAGTACATTTTTGCAAACAGTTAGGAAAGTCTAAAGGCAGTGGAAACCACTGAGGCTGAATTCCTGCTCTGTTAAGTTGCAAGGGCTGTGGAAGATGTGGAGAGCAGAAGTGGGCATTTTTGTTTTAAGACTAGAAGTTTAAAGTTAGTAGATGGTAACACTATGCTACATGTTTCTGATACTTGGCATTGTATACAAACACAAATGCTAGGAGAAGTTTAAACTATATTGCTTGAAAAGGTGTTTTCTAATCATCACTGCAATATGTAAAAATCTACCCCTTTTTCCCTTTTATGCACTGGTGGCCATAGGAAACTTAAAACTAAGGTGGGAATAGAAAGTAAACTTACATTTATGCACGCCATACTAAAGAGAAATCTTATTGCAATTTGGATAACACAAAGCAGAAGTTTCCAGCCTGTGTTTTAACCCACAATAATGGAATGAAGAAGGTCTCCAGAAAGTCTTTGGAAATGAATGGAAAACAAGAAGAGGCACCAGTAGTTTTCAGGTATTTGGTCCTATGTGTATGAGTATTATATATATAAAACTGAAGAAAAAAAACAAACCCAAAGAGCATCTGTACTGAAGATATGGCATATTTGTTGCTACAGACTTACTTCTGTAAAGAAAAACTGGGAAAGGAGCTAATTGTGGAGTCAGATGATACAGGTAACTGCAGGCAAAAAGTTCTTTTGTGGACTGATCTGCTGCCTCCATTCAGTGCATTAGCCCCTTGGCTGTCAATTAAGTTCTCTGAAAATTATGTTTGCCATGCTCTATCACAGTTTATGCAGAAATATTGATGATTTTCAGTTGCTAATTTTCCATGAAATAAAACTAATGTGTGTTTTGGACAGTGATGTCTTAAGATTAGTCATCTGTTGATATTTCTTTTAATGTGTATTTTAAACTGTATTAAATTCAGCTGCTTCACAACATAAAGAGTCGAAGTTTTCTTTATAAGTTCTTCCAAATAGTAAAAATGTTTTTCAGTGGCAGATACTTTCCATAGTAATCAAGTTATCTTTCAGAGGCTTATAGCTACAATCAAATTAAAAATCAAATCTAGTACTGACTAAATAAAGTCTTGCTGATTAGTTATCCTGCAAGGGACACACATTCTTTCAAGTGAAGATCAGAAATACTCAGAATGTATATCAACCATAAAAAGTAACATCCTGTTATTTTGAAGGCCATGTTAAGAAAAGACCATATTTCTTAGTACACTGTGTATTGTTCTTCTATTGCTTTTTATTCCTAGATTTTGTAAACTAAATTATGAGAAGTTTAAGTTCTTATTTCAAATGATAACCATCCTTTACGGTATCCTAAAGGGGGAAAAAAATGTTCTGGCTGAATCAAGATAATCTTGTTTGCTGAAATCAGTGTGTTAATTCAAGTACTGAAGAACTACTGAATGAAGTACACTTGGTGTTAACTCTTGGGGATAGTCCTGTGCAGGGCCAGGAGCTGGACTCAGTGATCCTTGTGGGTCCCTTCCAACTGCGCATATTCTGGGATACTGTGAAATCCTTCACCTTTTTCTGAGCTTTATCATGATACATTTTAATGAGAGCTATACTCATGACCAAAAGAATACATTGCCAACAATGTACCTTTTATTGAATTTGTTAGGCCAAAAACATGAGCATGCATCAACATGCAGATAGAGACAATGGATTATTTCCTTTTTATTTGTGCAGTGAACAACTACTGAAAACACTGTGATTATTCTCTGGCTCCAGGCAGATTTTCAGTCAAGAGCTTAAATATTTTTTCAGTTGAAATGGGAGTTGACAAGTTGCAAGCAATTGCAAAAAAGTATTATTCTAGCAAGGTGTACTATTTTAGCTGCGGCTGACTCTTGTTAGTTAATGCCCTTTCATTTTTTATAAGCAAGTGATCTCTACAGGTTAGCACAGATAATGTCACATAAATTTCTGTTGCTTTGCTACAGGTCCTTTTTTCTATATTTTCCCATTTCTTAGCAACAAGAAATAGCTATTTTTTCTTGGAACTTATACTAGAAATATTTTCATCATCTGCTCTGCATGTTTTCTATTTGTCAGCCCATCAGGAGTGATTGAGAAATTCGTTTTGCATAAACTACAGTAAATCATGTGATGGTTGCTGTTATTTTTAGTAGTTGTGTTAAATCATGCTGTCCCTTCCAAAAGTGCAAAGGCTCATTTTTCTAGGTTGTGCAGCTTGATCTGCTGATGAAATACCATGAGTGTGGCCTCTGTCACGGTTCCAGATCGTGACATGTAAGGATGAAACTCAATCAACTCAAAATACCTAAAACCAACTTTGTCTTAGGACAGTGTTACTGGCACTTCTTTTCCTTCCCACGTGTGCTAAGCCAGTGATCACCATGTATTGCACCTTTGACTTTTCTCATGAGGTCTGAATTTTAATTTCTGATCTGCTCTGTTTGCACCCTGCCTCCTGTGTGACACCAGCATATGTTTGACAGTCATAAAATAATCTTGATGGCAAGGGATTTATTACTTTGTGCTAATACTTGTTGCAAAAGTTTCAAGTGGAACAGAGTGATTAATGGTAACGTGTCAGTGAATTTTGGACATCATAGTATGAAGTTTGTAAAGACATTCAAGAGCTTGGTATTTTAAACTGCTCTGTAAATACAGTCTTGGTCTCAATATTGACACCGCATTTTCACAAGCCTTCAGGTTTTAGAGGGTCTGCTTGAAGATGGCAAAGTGTTTGGGGTTGGTGAACTGTTCCTAGCGGTTTACAAAGTCCACTGGAAATATTCTCTCTGGAAAAAGCTGGAAGAACTGTTCTCCTCCAAGAAACAGCGAAAGGCAGCATTTTAAGAAGAGATAACGTATGTTTCCTTGGAAGATGAGCTAAAGTCCCTTTATTTGGGAGAAATTCAACATAATGTAGGGAAGTAGCAATAGGTTTTAATTTGATCTGTAGCTTTGACTAAACCCATCACAGTTGGGTCCATCCTTCACTTGCATTTGTGTGTGTGTGTGCACGTGCTCATACGGTCAACACACCATAAATAAACTACTGGCATGACGAAGCCTGACAGTGGTTAGAGTCATGTATGTTGCTGAAATACACATAGATAATACTACTTGCTGTATTTTTTAAAAAACAGCGGGGATTTAATGAGCTTTGGCTGTATTTTTTAATTGGCATTGTAATGCAGAAGGAGCATTTCTCACATCTTAAGGAGAAAATAAGTGACTCCTACTTGTGGTATCTGTAGTTTTCCCTGCACACAATAGATGGCACTAGCAGACCACATGATCCGGGTTTATTTCCCACGTTCAGGCTGGTTAAGTCCAATAGTTTTGTAGGTAGCTTTAATTGATTTTAATAGTCGTCTGGAGGCCCAGTAAAATGATTTTTTTATTATGCCTTTGTGGAAAACAAGTCAGATCTGAGTTTCCTTGCCATTCCTTCCTGCCTTCATCTAAGTAAATATGTTTTGCTACTGCAACATGTAGTTTCATAACAACTTCAATTTCAATTTAATTTGTCTAAGTCAAAGGAGCCACTTGCTGCAGTTAGCACTGGTGCAAGCTGCAATCCAGCTGTCATTATTAAGCCACCTCTCTTGGGAAGTTTTTCGTACCCTATTACAAAGAAGGTGCATTTTATTCAGTTGCTTTAATAGAATTCTGTCAGCTTGCAATGGAGCATCAGAAGACAATATAGACCTTATTTTCATGAGACCACAACATAAAAAGAGCAAGATTTTAACATTTCAAAATTGCAGCCAGTCTGCACCCAGAAAGAGAGACGTGTCAGGTTGTAAAAAAAATTCAAAGGCAGCTGATGTATCTATTTTAAATGCACTTTTGTGTATGTATAATGGCTTTTTTTTTTCATTTATTTCCTTGCCTAATGAAACATTTAGCTAGCATTTTTTGCATGTCCTCTGTGAAGTGTAGCAATAATCCAGGCCTCTGAACATTATTTCACCTGCAATGATACAAGCTCAGCATTCTCAATCTTAAATAAACCCCACTGAGCATGGATAATCCTCTATAAACTCCCATCAAGTGTTGTAGGGATTAAAAAAAATAAATATAGAAAGTGCTCTGACAAAGTAAGAATATGTCATTATTATAGACATTTTTAACACAGCAGAACCTTCTTAGTCCACAACAAGTCCTCTCCTAACACACAATCATAAAATTCATTGTAAATAGGTGGTACATTTCAAAGGTTTCTCTGATGAACATCTAGACTTTCATCATAAGATCTGCAGGAAGTCTCTGTAGCCCTACTTTTATTAGAGCTATTAGCAGCTGATGGATCTCCATGCAAAGAGTTCTCTTTCCTTCCTTTCACACTGCATCAGGTGACCAAAACACATTAGATGGTTTGCATGGAGTTTTTTCTTTTGGTTTGAATTATTTGAGAGCATTTTGCTATGGCAATGGCAAGAAGAAGAGTGTTGGCAGCACAGACTAACATCAGCTTGGTAAGATGGTCACAGCAAATGTCACTAAAATATGCAGTGTCGTGGACAGAAAGAGACAGGTTGGTATGAGAAGATCATGTCTGCTTTGGTTTATGTTGTTTTGCTTGGCAAAAGTGGAAACCATGCAAAAAGTCAATAGCTTAAAGTTAATTTGAAAGGTCTTGTGGAAGATTAGGGAAATTCTAACCAGGAAAAAGGAAATAATACTGTTAAAGAGGTATAATGCATGCCTTTGCTTTTATCTTTGAGCATAAAGGCTCTCTTAAAATCTTTGTTCATTTTAGCTAGAATATGGAACTTTTTATGTTCTGTCTATGGGTGACTGGGTGATAGAATTCTTGAACAATACTACAATTCAAAGGATTTTTTTTTGTTGTTCAAATCAACCAACTTCCCCCCTAAACATCCAATGCATAGATACCTCAAAAACATTGACTGTGTTCCAACCAAATGTTCTGAAACAAGGTTTTATGCACACAGGCTTTGTCACGTCCCATCATTTCTAGACTGGCTCCATCTTTGGCTCTGTGCTAGACTTAATTCATATGGGTGACCTGGGAAAGACAAAGGTTGTTATTGTGGGGTTACCATAAACATTGTTTTATACAGTTGCCAGTCTCTTTCCAAGGTTTATTTTGATAATAAAAAGTTACAAACGTAATTTTGTACACATTTGAACCTTCAGTAGGATTACAGGCAAAATCTCGTCTTTACTGCTTAGAAAGGATTTTTACCACAGTTCTTTCTCTTCAGGTGAAAACGTTCAGAAATGCCTCTGATGAAATATCCCTCTTTTCTTACAGAGAGCTATTTAGTCTTTGAAGATCCAAATTCAATCAAAGATAAGAACCTTCACTTGAAGCAAAAGTGATCTTCTTCTTCAGTCAACTAAAATCAGATTCCAAGCCTTCTACTGGCTTTAATTGTTAGTATTTCTTGCTCTGCTCAGCAAGTGTGTATGTTGTTCACAGTGCCTGGGGATGTTTCCTGAATAGCTTCTGGTGTCAGCAGAATAACCTCAGGGATGAATCTGGAAAACAAGTTATCTCCCTGTAAGCAGTTTGAAGGAGACGTTAAGCTCTAAGACTCAGCTTGTTCTGCTTCCGCTCCTTAAACCCAACTTGTTTTCTTACTGAGGAAACAGACACAGAGTGTTCAAAGTGAAGTATTTAGACTTGAGGTCTCAGAATGGATACCACACCTACAAAAGGATGTAGCTCTGATTAAGCCTCTAACAACATTTAATTCGAAATTCAGCGCAATTGTGTGTAAAGATCATGGCACTCTGGCAAGATCTGAAGTAGCTGTAACAGTCTTAGAAGCAACTGAGGAGCCAGGAGCCAAGCTTCAGCAAGCACTTGTTTTCTCAGGAGTGTGGAAGCTTTCCATTGGCATGGCTTCCTCTGGGTTTTGGGGGCACAGAGATGGCGCCATTTCTTATTTCTCCCTTTGTCCTCTGTCCTTCTGTGTTACCTAATACTCAATTCACACAAATTGTGTTGGCAAACAGCTCTCCTAGTATGTTAGTATTAGGATGTGGTTTCTGTGATTCTGTTCCAGAATTCATCTTTCTTCATGACAGTCAACAAATTAGCCTTACTTTCCTCCATTTTGTGGTCTCAATTTGATGTCTGGGGAATTTAAATGTATGCAGGTAGTAAGTCATGGGTGCTCTCTGACCTGACTGCAGACCAAAATCAACTCTCAACTGAGATCTTGCGTACAGTTGGCATGGCTAGTTAGCTTAACAGTGTTTAAACCAAATATTTGGGGTAATTATAGTATTATAGAAGATTTTAAAGGGTGATTGCCAGTGCTGTCAAAGGGTGAAGCTGACATTTTTTCAGTACCTCTCCTTGCCAGAAAGCTTTAAAATTTGAACGCTATTATTGTATTAGTATAGGTTTTTAGTCTTGAACTGAATTTAAAACATGCTTACTGTTTAGGGTAGGTAATACAAAATTCTGATTTCTACTTTCCTGGAATTTCAACCAAAAAGAATGGTACAACATTATATAATCATATTTTTTAAAAATCAACTTGCAGTTTTACATGGCATCTTGTGTCTGTTCGTGGCAGCCAGAACTGAGCATTGCCATTGAAAACAGAGAGTCATGGCAGTATATTCACTCCAAAAATACCTTCTGGTTGCAAAAATATTTAACAATGTTAAGACTAAAGAGGAGTTAGAGGAAACTAAAGAAAGACAGGATTGGAAACTGTTCATTGCACAGTCAGATAAAAATTCACTCTGGAAAAATGCACAAACAGGCAAATAAAAAACAATTTCTGGAGTAAAAATGCAATCCAGCCGACCACTGAGTCTTCTGGAATAGGGGTTGAAGGATGAAAGGGGGGTTGTCTCTCAAACCACTCAGTTAAACTCAGTGAGCAAATAGTGCTGGATATCTAGCGTTCGGCTCAGGACTGGGGACAGATAAGTCTCTCATGGATTTCTAGGAAGAACAGAAACACTGCCTTTGTGCATACCTCTGGGTTTTGGAAAAACAGAAGTCTCAGAAACCAAACTCCCAGCAATACCATGGATGGGTTATTGAAAGCATCCCATAAATCATACTAGCAGTTAAACAGCATGACAAAACAGGAATTAGTGATGTCTCAGTTTTCTTCAAGAGGAGCTGGAGATGGGTCATCATCTGCAATACTAGATTATGTAATCGTGTTTCAGAACCAGCAGTTCCCAAGTATTTGTGTTGTATTTGTGTCAGTTGCTCTCCAGGCACACAGACTCAGAAACAAGTCTAAAGACTGGAAGCTGAGAGAACGGGTAGGAAAAGAGAAGAGGCCCTGTACGAGAAAACAGGGAAAGGAAAAGGTAGGACTACAGGACTTCAGGAGTTTGCCTCTAAACATACCACTTATCACTGGCGTCAGTGGAAATGAAGAAATACAGAAAGACTCCTTTATTATCTTGCAAAGAATTAATTACATCAAATGACAACAAATTACATTGCGGGATCAGGAAGCACTTTTCCTCCATTTTCTGGATACTAAGGATCAATACCCTGACAGGTTTCTTACGAGCAAAGTTATATTGTAACTTCAGTCACAGGACCTGGAGAAGAGGTTCCTGCTCACAGCAGAAGGATTTCCCCTTTCCATGGATTTTCAGTGTAGGCCGTGGGATAGCAGGAGATTGTGCTCACTTGTAAAGGTCCCCATGTAGCTTCTGGTGGGAACACAGCAGCTTGTTTGGCAGTTCCATAGGGACCACAGGGGAGTTTTTTGCCAGCAAAATCACATAATAGAAGAGGAACAGAGTCTCTAAAATCAAACACTGAGGAATAAGCTACACAGGAAAGATGCTTGTGGTGATCTGCTTTAGCCCCCGGCGTCAGGTAGGAGACTCTGAAATGGGTGTCACTGTGGGTGCAAGGAGGGTTTGCTTGATTGGGATGGGTTCTCCATTCCCAGCAGCTAGTCGATGGCTGAAATACATCTCAAGGAGTCATAGGAAAACAGAAACCTAAGTCAAGAGCCCCACGCTCATCGCTGAAATTTCAAAAAAAATAGGAAAAAAAAAAAAGAAAAAAAAACCAGGAAAGAAAAACAGTGAAATTGGAAGTACAACAGATGCAGAACTACAGACCTCTGGTGAGTCTAATGGACCAGTACTGGTCTGGGGAGAAGGAAAGGGAAGAGAACTATGCTGATGCAACTGGAAGAGCCACAAGCTAAATGATCACCCACCAAATAATATGTAATGAAGTCTTAAAACATCTGTTGATGATCAGGAGGATAGAGACTCCAGCAGAAAAGGGCAAAGATGGCTTGTCTTACAAGTGCTTATACTGGCCTGCATTAGGATTAATCATATGTGCAGTCATACTTCATCCAACCAAGCCTATGGAATTAGTTCTCATCTACTAAATACTCAGCGCAGGGGACAGTTATGTTAGTCTACTGCTAAACCACTGTTCAACATAAATTATTGCTAATCTGAACTCACTCCTTAGGCTATATTTGTTGCTGCTCTGATCGTTTCTTTTTGGGTTGTTGCGAACTGTCAGTATTGTTTTTTTATTAAACAAGGGAACACATTATTCAGAAAGCACCAAACAACATCTTTATAATTATCATGAAATCTCCTATAGAGCGTTTCCTGTTAAGTTTCACAGTGTTTTGAAGAAAATTCTTTTGAAGGCTTTTATAGGCTCTTTTCCAACATATCTGGGGAGTCTGTTTTTCAACATCTAGTTTTACTCTTTAACGTTTATTTATGGCCATTTCAGTGCCTTCAACTTCCTAGGATCGTAAAATATTTTTTTAACCAACTTACTGATTTTAGATTTACACAAATTTGGACAAAGACCAGCTGATTCACTAGTAATTAATGTACAGTCATAAAACTTGTTCTTAAAACAACTTCATTTACAGCTTGTGTTCTTCTTTCTAATGCTGCACATGGAGAGGCACACAGAGCTGGCTTTGTTTTGGCTGTGTACAGCTCCACCTTGGGCAGGGTACAAGGAGTAAGCTATAGAGGCTGAAGTTCACAGCACATATTGCAAACAGGACATGAATTCCAGTACAAGTTCCTTTCAGGAATCTAGTAATTTTTGTCACCNNNNTTGTTTTTAAACCTGCTTCTTTTTAAGGGATTTGGATTGTTGTAATCCTTTTCCCCATGCACTTAGCTACCAGCCCTTATCATGACTGCAATGTAAGACCCTAGAACAAACTGGGATGGTTTAGGCTTCTGGTATTTCCTGGCTGCTTATATAAATCAAAGTAGCTTCCAACTTCTTATATCTGTATTTACAGTGATAGGAGCAAATATTTTTGTAGTGAATTCTATTAAACTTGAAATACAAATCCAATCACCTTCTGAAGTGTCCATTCCCTTAAGATTGTGTCACGGTTGTTGCTGCTTTTGGTTCTGCATACTGTTCATGGTAATTCTTCTGCTGGTGCAGTGAAAACTAGTTCTCCTCCGCCACTCAACTCTGCACATAACACACTTTGTACACAGCTCATTATTTCTTTACATCTGTTTCTGAATAGGGACCGTGCTGTTTCAAATAAGGCAGAAATTACTAAGCCCATCATCCTACTGCCCAGGTACCCTTAAGACAGTCTCTGCAGACCATATTGCAGCTGACATCTGACATCCCACACAGAAAGAGAGGATTCTTTGCCTAATGGTTGAAATGTTCTCAATCAGTAAATACTTAAGCATAGCTGGAAACTGGAAGAATATGAGGGGTCTCCTGTTAAGTAGGACATCTGCCTGTAGGATATTTCAAAAGAGGGCCCTAGGAAGGAAAATTATGAAGTGTCCAAAAAACAAGTATTGTTATTAATTTTGAATTAGCTCCTCTGATGTTACATCAAACCTTATTAGCCTTCTTTTAGCAAAAAACTAAGGTTGTTGCTTAACTTTCTGGAACAAGCCATGAATTCCTGAATTCCATTGTTTTTCAGAGGCTGTGGTTCGATTCCCAGAACCAAAATGAATCTTATTCTTGAGCTGGCATATACCATTAAAGCATTCCTAGATCAGGGTTCTAAAAAGAGAGGCTTCGGTTTCAAAACCTCTTTCACATTAATGGGTTCCTTATGAGTTATAATGGTGCAATTATGAGAGATGGAGAACCAGACTCAGCAGTGGGCTACGCAGCACTCGCCCTTTTCAGATTCATTGGAGGGAAGGAGTAGAGACTGGGGGTGCTTAAATTTAGCCTAAGGAGAAAAACAAGACCTTCTAACCATGCTACATGGCATCTGCCACGTTTAGAAGGCTGTTTACAAGAGGACTCATTCAACAACATCAAAATCCTGTGCAATCTTTCCACTCTGCTTGAATTTAAATTACATTCTGTTCCTGTCATGCTTATCTGCTCAATGCCTTCGAGAGATGTTTGCAGAAAAAAACTACTGTTTACTAATTTTTAGTTGACTGTAAGTTATGAGGCAGGTGAACAGTGGTTACCAATACCACTTTTATGTACTGACTGCTGAAGTACTCAGTGCACACATGTTGCTGGTGAGGCTGGTCTGTGTAATTTCTGTTTTCTCTTTGTCATCACCTGTCAAGCAGTTGAATGCATTAACCAAAAATTGTCTGCAGTTCCACAAATATATGTGCGCTTATCATTCACCCCATGCATGTTTGAACAACGGGCCATGAGTTCTGTGCACTGCTGTGAAACAGCAAGTAAAAATGAGCTTCTCCTGAAAAGAATGAACTACTTGTACTATACAATGACATAATAGTAAGGGTATCACAGAGACCAGGTTGGCTGGCACCATGTGCCCTGGGCTATTCACCTTGATGCACTGGGTTAATTAGCAGATTACAGCTGGCACTGTAATCTATCATTATTTCCAATCTCTTATCCAGAAATGGTGCTTCATATAAATCGAGACAGATAAATAAGTATTCACGTGAGAGAAAACCCAGAGCCAAAGCTAAAAAAGGTTTTGTGCTCATTTACACTCTGCCAAAAACTACAGGCCTCACTAAAGAACTTGCTGATACCTTCACGGCAACAGTGTTGAAATGCCCAGCCGAGTTGGCAGATTAAGGCTTTAGCATTCACAAGGCTGCAGAAGTCTTGGACAGCTGTCTTTGTCAGTCCAGTCCGCATATGTGACTTCATATTTGACCTGGCTGTTGGAATAGCTTCTAAAAACATACCTTACTCCATTAGGTACCAATCAGAACTATCTAAATGAGTTCTGGACCATAAATACAGATTCAGCAATGAGGATTCCTGGATGGAAAATTTCAAAGGTATCCTTTTTAATGGCTGATACTCCTCTTCTGATGTTATTTAATTACTAGATGTTTGTCTTGGTTTCATGACATGGTCTCCAAATGGTTGTTTTCTCTCTTTATTTTCTTTTTTTTTTTAAGAAGTCCTGTGTTTAAAATTACAGTAGATGAGGGCAGAAAACTAGAGAACAGATAGTCAAAATCCAGTGTACATCAGATTTGATGGCACAACCAAACTCTGCAGATTTATACTGTGATTAGAGTAGATCGGGAAAAATCTTTCATGTGCCTGGACCAAAACTGCTAGATCCTGTCTTCTGAAGCTATTTGGGGCGGCAAGGC
Organism: Cephalopterus ornatus; assembly: GCA_013396775.1. Classification (NCBI taxonomy): domain Eukaryota; kingdom Metazoa; phylum Chordata; class Aves; order Passeriformes; family Cotingidae; genus Cephalopterus; species Cephalopterus ornatus. The sequence goes on along the minus strand of VZRE01011202.1, from coordinate 517,670 downwards.
TTTGATACTCTTGTGGAAGAAGCCCTGGAATGCTGCTGAGCAGATGGGCTTCAAAGCTCATGCCTTTATTTAGGAGGGCATCCTGAAGAGTACAGCTGCATTTCTCTCTTACCCAGCACATAAGCTTTCTTGCAGTCTCAGAACAGATTACATCTGCTGTGCAGGTTCATAAGGCACAGGGTGTCACTTACAAATAGAGTAACTAATACCTTCATTCAGAAAAGAGATCTTCCAGTTTTGTTGCACAAGGGTGGAAGTGGCAGTGAAGAAATTCTCTCTCCTTATGATACATGAATTCCAATGCCATTCAGTACCGAAACTTTTGTTCTTGTAGGCAATCGTAAAGAAGCACGAAAAGGTAGGCGACAAGCTTATGAAAATCTACACCCTCAGTCACCGGTATTTAACGACCCTAGAATAGAAAAATACTATGTAAGAATTATTATTAGAGCCAAGGAAAGTCTTCCCTAGGAATGAGAGCTTTTTGGGGTGATGACATGAGGCTACACCTCATGAGATGAAAGAGGAAAGATGTCCCTTCGGGGTTTTTGAGGAACAAATGGCATCAGTCTGGGCAGGAAAGTCCATTCATTCTGAAAGAATACATCTACACCCAAGAACTTGTCTGGAGGCAGGCCAACCAAATGAAGAAAATCGAACTACAAACTCAGTGAACTTTGTATGATGCTGAGAATTGTTTATTTATAACAAAATGGAGAAAAAAGAGTCAGGTGCACCTATCTTGTAACATGAACTTTAAAGTGTAAAATAAATATAAAGCTAAGAAGTAGTCAGGCCCAGGAATCCAAAACAAAGTTTGTTCAAAACGTGAGCAGAGGCACAGCTGTCACAATGCTGACTTAGCATTCTTCAGGTTTCAAAGGAAAGTCAAGCCCATCAGTATTTCCATATCCAAGTAAACCCATACGTAGTCTTAGCTGCAGACACTGCTCTCATTCGCACTCCTCCATCAGGGAAAAAACCAAAATGTCAGTTGCCCTTAGACATAAAAAACCCCCAAGGAAACCAAGCCAACCAAACAACAAGAGAATAATTGCATAATAATATCATATTTCTGCCTTTCATATAGAAGCCAAATTGGAGTTATAAGTTGTCATAATTTCAGTTACAGTTTGGAAAAGTGATTCCCAAGCAGAGTTTGTGGACTACTAGTCATCCACAGCACTCCTCAGAACCACTGACTGTCCGGGCTCCTGACAGACAAAATCTGCAGGTTGACAATAATTCATCGCTTTAGCTTTTTAAATTCTTAAATTATAGAATATTTTTTCTCAATTATTTTTCATAAAAGCAATTTTTTTTCCTGCAGTCACTTAAGTATTTTACTGAGTTTGGTCCACAGCATGTAGTTTTGGAAGCACAGTTTTTTTGTCCTTACTACGTCATTGACTATTGCAAATTGCCTGCAGGAAATTTAGAAATAAGACAGGTTTTTCATGGGTGACTGATGTTTTACCTGGAGGAAACAGGCTCTATTTTGCACTGTGAACATAATTTCTTTCAAGGAATGGGTGAAAGTTTATGTAGTCTATTTCCAAAATTATAATATGCTGACAGATCAGTAAATATAAAAGCTGAGAATTTGAGTAATTCGCTCCATTTAACTGGAAAGAGAATTTGCTCCCTGAATCCTTGCCTTTTTCAAGTTCGAGGTCAGTGGGGTTAGTTTCCAAAGGCTGGCCGACCCATGAAGGAGGACAGGTGTTTCCATGTCTGGCCAGACTAACGGTGGCAGGAAGGATGGAACCACGCTACATTGACTTTATCTGAGTTCACCAAAACAAAGTTTCAGCTGTGGTTTTAAAGAAGCAGAAAACATGAAAGGCTGGAAGCAGCAGCTAATAAGAACCAGAGCAGAGGGCAGCCCGCTGTGAGACAGAGAGAGGGCTACATGGGGTTGTCTCCAGTGGGCTCCATAAACTGTGGCTGGGACAGACACCTGTGGGCTCCCAGCTGTCAGAAAGGTTTGTGCCATTTGTGAAACTTGAGCACAAGAAGGACAAAATCCCAAAGAGGGGCCACTGTTGGACACCACAAAAAAAAGGCCAGTCTTCCTTACTGCTGCTCTCATCCTAATTTCAGGTCATCATTTGCATGCAAGACTGTTGTATTGCAAGACTTGGCATTATTTCTCCTATAACCTCCCGTTCTTGTTGCTGTTTACAGTGTCTTGATGACAGTGCTTAGCTTGGTTAAGAAGCACAACTCCTCCACAAATCTCAGGTATAGCTCTATTCTCTGCAAGTTAGACCAAATGGCAGCTAAAAATTCAGCAACTCCCTGCAGTCTGCCTGCAGAAAGACTCCAACTTCTCCTGCCTTTGGTGGATTAAAATCAGTGGGAGGTAATTACTGTTATTTTTAGCAGAACACAGAGTACAGGAACCATAAACTGGCTGGAAAAGTCTGAAATGTGGAAAATCTGAAATTATACAAAGGCTTGTTTCCAGTCCTCAGTTATTATCATAAAGCAGCAAAATCTCATTCCCTATCGCTAAAGCTTTCTTATTGACCAGTCTGCCACATTTCTGCTTGCACCTCTCACCACAGGTGTCCTTGATCCAGGGTTTGTGTCTGTGATTCAAACAGTAACAAAGGAATGTAAATATTTTAAATTTGAATTAGTTTGGATTGATTGTGACTTTTGAGCACTTTTGGACGGATTGCCTTTAAAAGAAGCAATATAGAAGCAAAAAAAAAAAAAAAAAGGAAGAAAGAAAAGAGAAAAAACCCCCACCTTTTAAATTCAGCTTTCTGCCCTGAGGTGGTCTTCCATCCTACTGCCCCCAGTCACCCTGTGTATTTACTCCAGTATTTGCAGCACCACTTGGAGAGTAAGCTCCTTATGATTTTGCTTTGTGGAAAACTACACACCAGCTTTAAAACTTCTACAGTAAGTTTTTATTTATGAGTCATTTGTACCAAAACCAGACACTTTTGGAACTGAATGCTGCCCAGTTAGGACATCTAAGGAAAACAAAAGTGAAAATTTAATATTAAATCTTTTTAAAGTTCCTTACAATGATCTAACAGCAGGAAAGCCCCTGCCTCATGTGATATTTAGAATTTCATATTTTGTCATGTATTCACCTAACTATATTGAAACACTCAGAAATAATAATTTCTATTTAGATAGGTCTGCACTTTTGCAACAGCTCAGGCATTATTAGACTTGCTATTTTAAAACAGGTGATGCCAAGCAAATTTTTGGAGCAGTTACCCTTTGGCCACATGTACACATGTGCTGATGTAGGACAAAGGTTTTCTCAACTGGAAGTCATGCTTTCTGCTCTACCCATACCTACTGGAGACCTTAAGGACATTTATCAGGCTGGTCTAGGTTGTTCTCTCTCTCTCTGTCTTGTCATGATGTGTATACGATCAGAGCGAGTGATGCCAAGAAGGAAAAAGTTCGTACCTGCAACACAGTTACATAGTCCCATTTTTTCCTCGGGTATTTCTCCCTCATGTGACAAATCATCTTCTACAAGACAAGAAAAGTAGAACTTTGTCAATCAGAAATGCCTTCCAGAAAGACCCAGTGCTTTTAAAATAGGGAAAATCACACAACCTGCATAATGTAACACTTCCATCCCTGACAGTGTTCAAGGCTGGGCTGGCTGGGGCTCTCAACAACCTGGTCTAGTGAAAGGTATTCCTGCCAGTGGCAGAGAGGTTGGAACTAGATGATCTTTAATCAACCCATTCTGTGATTCTATGACTCTATGATATTTCCTATTTGCATGTTTATGTATGACACAAAGTGTGGGCTGTCTTGATAATTTAGTTCCTCTTTGATAATGAAATGCTTCTGGATTAAGTATGAATTAATCTAAAAAGCTACATATAAAAAAACTGAGTCTCTCCACTCCTATTTTTGAATTTAAGACAGGATTGGGATGAAAAAGGAAGCCCAAACAACTCACAGTATAACATAAAGAGAATAAAGTACATCATATCTTCATTAAAGTGATCTTAGCAGCTTTACACAAATGTTTCTGACTGACCATAAGGATTTGTAATATTCCAAAGGGATTGTGACAAAACCCATCGTTTTAAAGTTTCATACAAATCAATTATACCTCCTTCCAAGTACTTGGAAGTCTTTCAAAACCAGAAAACTGGTTAAAAAGTGTTCTTTCTGAATATTTCCATTAAATCTTTCAAACATCCACTTTGTCAGGTAAATTGAACTTGCTGAACACAAATTATCTACACAGAGATGAACAGGTTTGCATCTGTGGAATTCAAGCTACTGCCCCTGTAGAGCTCAGAAGATGCAGAGTCATACTGGTAGTTGTTTTACTAGATTGCTTGTTTCATTGTGTGTTTTGTTTCAAGGGAAAAACTAACTTTTAGTATCTCCATGGTTCCACCTAACAAATTAGAGAAAACTTGCTACCATGTGGGACTTATGTCACTCTTTCTATGTTTAATTATTTGCTACTATCTTTTTTTCTCATTAGGAATTCAAGTCACTAACCATGTTAGATGGAAAAATACAAGTATAATGATGGCTGCAACTGGGTTTTGACTCAGGAAATGCAGTTCTAACACATTGCCTCAAGTGCCTGCCTATATATTTGGAGATGGCCAAGATACACAATTTATACCATTCAGGCATTCTCCAGACATTAGAATTGGGATAGAATTTTCTTTAATCCTAGATTTGCCCACTTTTCCACTTCACCAGCCAAAAAAATGTGTTTAGGGGATGCGTTGTAGGTGCCTGTGGCAACTGGATGTATTTATCAGGGCATCTGTCGTTGCACCTTTTTACTGCTCTGTCAGAAAAATATTTCCTTTTATTACAATTGGAGTTTTCAGTTTTCTGTCAAGAAAGCCCTCCAATATTCAGAGAGCCTTTTGGTGTGTATTATTAGTGCCAAAAAATAGAGTTTTACCAGACCTCTTCCCAACATCTAATTTATATGCATCACTGCCTATTTTTTATTAGGTGTTATTTGGTATCTTTTCCACTCTATCCCTCCTCACACAAGAAGAATGAGTCAACCCCTTTCTCTTAGTCTCTGCTGCATATACGTATTAAAATTTCAAGCCAAAACTGGGCTTTGTGACCATTATGTGGTTTTTTTCCCATAAACATTCAAGCTGTAAATTGTCAGTTTTTAAAGCTACCTGTGCAACAGTACAATCTAAGCTCCCTCTGCAAGTGTACTGCCATTTGTGTTTTAATTTTGCAGTTATGCCCTTCCATAGGGAAGCTCCCGTTTCATTATGTGTCCTGGATGGTGGCGCAGGGCACCAACTTCCATGATTCCTGTACATGGCAGTCTGATGCTTTTAAGCTGAAGGGGAGCTCAGCAGAAAATGTTGTCGCAGAAATGGACAGGGAAGTTCCTGCTGTGGCTGCTGCACAGGTCCCGTGTCCCTGTTGCTCCCCCTGTTGTGGTGCCAGGCTGGGTGCTACCATGGGCACTGTCCTCTCTCTGCACATGGGGAAAAATAGGGTTTACAAAGATTTTACTGAAGGTTGTGGGGCTCCTGGGAGGAGAGAGACAACTGAGGAGGCCAAACACCAGTTTTGTAGCTCTTTAAGAAGACCCTCAGGTCTTATTTTCTAGCTTGGCTTCAGACTTTCCTCTACACTATGAACATGCTTGGTGATTGCTGGAATGTGCAATGACTCGGTGTTTGTCTCTGGACTGGATGCTGAATTGCAAAGTCAACCTGCCCTCGAACCTGACTCACCACTACAGACTTGCCTGTGACCTGGACTTTTGGTCAAACTTGGCTCCAGTCACTGGACCCTGACTGCTCTCCTGCCCCGGCGGCTGTGGCACTGTGCCAGTGCTGACCAGCTCTGCTCCCGCCTTGCCACCAGCCACAGCTCCTTGTCTTGCCCTCCCTCAGGGGAAGGGAACCTGCCCTTGCCGCTCCCCGGCAAAGGCTTTCCCTCTGATCTAAACAAAAGAACGCTGAAGCTTCTAAAAAAAGCAACTGATTTTCTCCCCCTGACTTTCTCAAGAAGGTATTTTGAATGAGAAGTTTCAGGAACAAATCTTCCTGGTCTGGAACATTTCGCCCCAATGGCTGCAATGTGGTGGGTCTAAAAATCTGCTCTAAGTGCATTTGAAATTTTTATAAATACTTCCCTGGCATTTGAAATGGATGCAGGGGATGAGGAGAAGCATTGAAAGAGGGGGCTAGGTAAGTCAGTGAGGCACTGAGAAGGAGCTAGAGGAAGCAAAAGGAGGAGGTCAGTCTTTCCTCTGCAGGAGCTCCAGTCACTCGTATGAAAGAAACATGAACTGAAAATTGGCTCAAGCTGCTGCAGCCAGAGCAGATTCACCACCACGGTGTAAGAGAGCAGTCAGGAATTTCAAGTGGCATCTTGACCAGTCGCACTCAGAGCTGATGTACTTTTGGGGAGTATGGATGAACACTCTGGTTTAGAGAGCTAAATATTATTCCTGCTATTGCCATGGGACTGTTTATGCAAATCAATGTCATGCAAAAAGGGTTTAGCAGGAATGAAAAATATGACAGGCTACAAGGCAAAACACTGACTAGGACAGTAGAAGTGAAAAGGACTCTTAAGTCAGACTCCTGAACTTAAGCCTTTGTTTAATCTCAGTGACTGATTTAACTATGAGGAAAAGAAAGCCTTTGCTCATGATGTATTCTTTTGTCTTTCACTGAAAAAGCTGCTGCGTGTAAGACAGAAAACTCATAGAGAAACACTGAGAAATATTAGCACTGGTGTTTCTTATATTTGTGGTTCAAATATTAAGTTCATTATGCATATATGCCAACCTGGAAATAAAATGAAGCTGATAGAGCTTAAAGCAGAGGCAACTTTCCCCTCCCCGCACACTAGAGAACCAAAAACTGAAGACATCCCTCCTTGAAAAACTAAACGCTTTCAAAAATACTTACTTTACTGTGCTCTTTTCAGTAAATCTTTTTTTTGTTTATTTTTTGGTTTGGTTTGGTTTTTTTTCCTTTCCCTTTCTTCCTTCCCCCTTCCACATGCAGCACAGATCATTTACAAAGAGAATTACAGGTGGCTTCTTGAGAGTAACAATCCAGGAGAAGAAGAAAGGGACAGCAGACTTAGGATGTTTTCTATTTACAAATCCTAACCAAGAGGTTTGTGTTCCCTCTCATGCAAATTTACAAAACTGTCTCGTCTTGAAAACAACAACCAAACCACAAACCCATTCCGCTACTGCTTTTCCAATCTTACTATAAAATAATACAGATATTGAATACCCTAGTGCTTTGGGGCTTGTTTACTTTTTCACTTGTGTGTTGTTAAAGAACAATTTTTGTAAGGCTGACCTAATCTATCTGTGATTTCTTGTGGGACTCTTGAATGGAAGTGCTAGGGAGAAGAAAATCTTTTATGTGGCTTTCCCTTCCCCATTTCTGCTTTCCTGATCTAGAACCATCTGATCTTGGCTTGTGCCTAAACGCAAATAAACCAAAGCTGTAATTGCGGTGTAATGGTGTCAGTGACTTCACAGAAGAAGGTTTCATCACAATGTTCCCCCTTCTTCCCAAATCTTGAGTAAAAAACCACTACAAACCAAAGAAAAAACCACTTCAAAGCAAGGTGAGGAGAAGCCAGAAAATGGTTTGTGATGGCAGGAATTAGGGGAACTTAGGGATAGCAATGTGTATTGCCATCACTCCATGACTGCATGAACTTCAACAACAAGCCTGAGTATTCTTAAAGGTCCTTGGGGCAGCAGAAAGAGAGTTTCAGATCTCTGAAAACACTGAAGTTTACTGGGGAGTTTCCATCAAATTACCAGCTGCTACAGTTAAAAACAAATGCTGTCATAATCTACTTTGTTAATTATTTGTTTTTAAAGAAAAAGAGTAGTACTTGTAGACAAAAATCTTATGTAGGTCACTAAGGTTGCAAAAAAATACTGTGTAAATGCTGTCATAAAACCAAACAAAGCAAAATTATTCTGCTGCGAATAACATGTGGTTACCACTTGTTTACAATTTAGTCCAGCTATCAAAACAAGCTAAACATTTTGCTAAATGGTTCACAGTCATTTTAGAAAGAACACAGATTAAGGGAGGTATATCCAGGATTTGCTCTTCTAGTGTCAGCAGTGCTGCTGAACCTCTGCTCCCTCTGCCTGGGCAATAGGCAAGCCCTGCAGGCTAATGGTATATGCTGCTCACTGTGCTGTCCACTGGCGAGCTGATCCCACTGAAGCCATCCCAATATTTTAAAAGAAAAGAAAGAAATGCAATGAACTCCCTGTTGCCTTTAATTCTTTATGATAGAAAGAATTTAGAAAGAAGAGTTGGATCTGGGGTTGACAACACATCATTTTCTTAGTACACAAATGACTTAAGATCAGCAATTGTAACTTGTCTGGAGGATAAGCAGGGAGATATTTTGCACTAAAGTGCTGTTGGAAGTGATGTGCAGAGGGGGAATGTCTGGTTGCCTGTGGAGGCTGAAGAGAGGCTTGCTTCAAAGCCAAGTTTCAAATATCATCTGTTTTCACTATAACACCATGTAACAAAACAAGCCTCAGGAAAATTTTCATTTAAGTGAGGGAGAATTTAATTGTTTTGCTTTTTTTCACTGTCATTTCTTCTCTAATTCAGAAAGATGTTTGAAGGAATTTTGTTTGCTTGGATCTTGAATGTAAATAAAGAATGTTCGCTGCCCAGGAAGAGATGAAGTGTTGCAAATTGGAACCAAAAATATAAACATGTTGGGAAGTTAGGGGTGTGTATGTGAGAATGTGTATGTGTGGATGCATTTTTTTTGTGATGTGAAAGAGCTTATATAACAAAGACTTTCAAAATCTAAGGATAAAGATTCTGTCCGTGCTGAAGTTAAGCATCAACAAGTGATTTTTTCCTCCCCAGTTCACTGTGTTTTGTATGTAGACTAGACAAAAAGAGATCAAGCAAAACTCTTAAGTGAAGACTGGCACTAAAGTGAATTTGCTATGCAAACCTAAAATCACAAATGCTGTCTATCTTCTAGCTAAGCTGAGGTGCATGTGTTATTGGAGAAAGGACATAAAATGCTTTGGTGGACAATTGTTTGTAACTGACAGGTCCAAAACCTGACACAGATGAGCAAAATGACAGCTGATCCTAAGTTTCACTCCCACGGCAGGACATTCCTCTTGGCAGGTGATTCCCGTGTGATAAGGAGGCTCCCACAACAGGGATACATACTGAAAAATTGGTGAAGTATGGCATTTGAAACTGCATAGCTGCTACCTGAACTGATTGTGTGACATCAGTTGTGGCTGTGGCTTGACTGTGTGCTCTGTGTGTGAATAAAATGGTAGTTTAAATGCCCAACGGAGACTAAAAGCTAACAGACACACACACAAATCATAACCTCTTTTCAGAAAGGAAAAAGGAAGCTCTTTCAGGGGAAGGTGGGGCTCATGGCTCCTGAAGTCAAGTTTTTGGGTCAGCAGTGTCCCCATTTTATATCATCTGGCAACCCCCCCACTAATGACAGCATGTCCATTACTTATCACACTGTCCTAGCAAAGGCATCTGAGGAAAGAATGCGGTGCCAAATACTCAGGCAAGATTGAGCAATTCAGTCCCCCAGAGAGGTGAGATTAGCAACACAGGGAGCAGCAGCCAGCTGGGGCCTGAGGATGGGTAGCTGCATTCGGTCCTGCTGGTGGCTGAGGCTCATTGCGATGCCTGGACATCCTGTGGAGAGTAACAGCATGTAATGGAGCAAAGGGATGGATGCCCAGGAGAGACAGGTCCTGGAAAAAACAGCTAGTGCAGGGTGTGCTGATATGTATGAGGATATAGACACAATAATTAAAATGGAAAAAAACATCCAGAACAGGAGAAAGACAAATTCAATTATGCAACCCACTGTTTATACAGCAAAAGGAAAGTTTGTACTCCCACCTGATTTCCTGAGGACTGCCTTACACAACACCAGCACAGCGTGGTCCACTTGTGAGCACAATATAAATAATTCCCGAAGAGAACTGTCCTATTGTTCCTGTCCTCTCTGCCAAAGCTTCAGTCACCACAAAAGCATGGCACCTCTCTTGATCCAAGCTGGTCATATTTTGAAATGTTTTCTGGTAACTGAATCCTTAGAGCAAGAAGTTCAGGGAAATGAACAGAATTTGATTTCCTAGGGAGCTTGAGCATGTGCCTGACTGGCTTTGATTTCTAAGATGTAAGCTCTGTGAGTATATTTCCTACAGCAGGGCTACCGACCACAGCCTTATGTTCACAAAAACCTATGGGACACAATGCAAACCCTGTTTAACTGCATCTCAGATTCTAGCTGCTGATCAGACCAGTTGCCACTGGTTATAATCTCACTGGCAATGCATCGCTGTTGTGCTGTCCTGCTGATTGACACAGGGGTTTTGAATGAAGAAAATCCAGGTGACAATCCTATATTTGAGTTAGGGCTGTGACCAGAGAGGTCTGAAAGCTTCTAACTGATGAGGGCCCTAACCTTAGGGCAAAAGCATGAATGAGTACTGGGTAGCACCTCTTTCTAGCATGGACCACTTGGGGTCTAAGAAGGCTTCAGCTATGGATGCTTCAGCTCAAATACTGTTACATCCTTTTCACTTATTTTCATCAAACCCATAAGGACCCTGATCTTTGAGGTGTCTTGCTCTCCCCAGTAGTCAGGTGTGACTGAAACTAGCCTGTATGTTCTGAAAGTTGAGGGAAACTAAGGACAGACACACGTGACGTATAAAGTTTTTCCACAGTAAATCTGGCTGAAATACTTTCCTCTATTAAAATATGTGGAAGCCATCAGAGTCATCCTATAAAATGGAAATGCTCAAAAAAGAGCTTGGTTTTAAATATGGTAACAGGTCAGCTCAACCATGTTTGAAGAGCAAGGATGCCAGGAGGCTGGAAGAACAGGAACAAAGCCTCACATTTACAACAGAGGAAGAGGCAAATACAAGAGCCAAATATGAGGCAAGGAGAAGTTACAGTAAGAAAAATACTAATAATAAACTCCCACCCATGGTATTTTAAATGCATTTCAGCTGTTTTGAAATTTTCTTCTTGACATATGCTTTTATGCAGGCAGACAAGCTTTTGAGATCAGTTCCCTAAACCACATCAAACACATGATAAGGTATTATGGACCTAATTCATTTTTACAAAAATACTGGTTGTCCCATGAGGAAAAAGCAAGTGATGAAACAACTGAGAAAAACACAACTCCTTCTCTCTGCTTCTTCCCCTCCCTACTTCCGATCTACTTTAAAAGTAGGTGAACTGGATCTCAGCATGCAAAAGAATTTATTTTTAAAAAGCTGTTGGGAAGCGTTAAAGAGAAATCAACACTGCAAGATGCTCATCGTGAACAGTTTAGTTCTTACTAGGGAAGGATTCCCCATGCCCTGGAAAAATGGTCCAAACTGTGCTATAAGAAATCACACCAGGATTATGGAATCTGTTGGGAGCATGGAATCAACTCAATGCTAGAGATTACTTGTTTGAACGCAAAAAGGATAATCGCAATTCTTATGAGAGTTATTTTTTAAACTGGACAAGTTTTTTTCCACTGTCCAATTCTTCACAGATTGTTAATTCAAGTGCACTGAAGTTCTCACCACTACAAGTGACTTAAAGGATAAGGTTTATTAAACAGTTCCTGGTAATCACCTATAAAAAGAACTGTCCATATAAATGTAAAAAATTACTCTCAGATCCCTTTCTTCTGCCCTGTATTTTCAGCACTCAGGTACATACTCTTTTCAGTAAAAGACTGGTCCCAAGCTTAGCATTCGCTTTACTTCAACTTCTGATTCTACAGACCAAGACAGAAGCGATAATTTCTAGTGTACATATATTAGAACATACAAGAGCTTGAGAAGCAAAAAATGCATTACCTAAATCAGAGAATACTGTTATTTACCAGTTCATTCCTTCAGGGAGAGGGCACCAGTTCTGAAGTTTGAAACAAAGAAAACCAACTGTCTGCAAAGTGAATGTTTATTCAGACTTTTCCTTTTGACCCATTAACCTGAAAATGGGAAATACACTGAATGAGTAAATGAGTAAATAATCCACTAGTTTAAGGTCAAGACATTGCCTTAACTTTTTTTTTTTTTTTTAATGCAAATAAAACTGAGTGCTTTGCGCTATATCTGTTCTCGCCCAATGACCTGCATTTTAATTTATGGCCATTTCAACATGTACTTTCATAATGTGTACACGTATCTGCAGACACACCCTTTGCTAAGCTTGTTTCTGTTGCTCATTTTTTATATAGTATGAGGTATATTATTTTAATTTTCTGCTTAGTTTCCCTCATAATGAACTAGCCCATGGAGCTGCCTTAAAAAAATTTTGTATTAGCAAAGTTAGACAGTCAAAAACAAAGCAGGAATATCCACCGGTCCCCGAATTAATGCAAATACTTTTGGAAGCACTAGCAAACCTGTAATTTAGCACCGAACATCAGTCTCTGCTCACAGCTGGAGTAAAATCTTGGTGACAGGAAAAGGGACTGCTGGAACACTGTGGTGTTCCTCACATCTTCCCTTAAAGCACTCTACTGATTTTTACCAGAGACAGAACTGCGAAATTAAGCAAGCCACAAGCCCCAGCTAATGTGGCAGTTCCTGTTTTGCCTGTAAAGTGGCCTGAAGGAAGACACTGTCACACCAAGCAGCAGAGTAATGCTTTGGACACTAATGTGGGCATTTGACCTGCAGGCATCTCAGACAACAGGATGCCAAATGTTCTCAAGGGTAAGAAAATACACGTCCCTTTTTGCAGACAAATCCATGGTAAGACTGTAACCTCGTATCAGCTTTCCAGAGAGAAAACTGGATTCCCAGAAAGATTAAGCCTGTGATAAACTTAAGTTTCATGCTACGCAACACTATGAAAAGCAAAACCGACCTGATCACATGCATCTCAAAGTTCTGATCTTAGTGATGTTCTCTTTTTCCAAGTACAGGCTATAGCTTGTTATATTTTTTTTTTTCACAGAATGTCAAACTATACACTTACTCACTGGTGTAAATAATACACACTGGAAAGAAAAACAAGAGAGAGGAAGAGACTCAGCTTGGAAAAAGAACCATCAATTTTCTTTTCAAATGTAGCTGAACAGAAGAGTTGAGAGGGAACAGATTAATGATTACAAGTGCTAACCCAGGACTTCACTATAAAGTTATTATCATGTCCAGATGTTGGTTTTGCCTTTGACAGTTTCTTGAGGTTTCACTTACATAAATACAGATATGCATCTAGTCTAAGGGCATCTACATGCATTTAAAATGCCTGCAATGCCTTTAACAAACTGACCTTCATGCATTCTGCACTCCTGTTCACCCTCAAAATGAGGAGTATGGTGACGGGATAAAAAAAGTTTGTTTAAATAGTGAATATAGAATTTACTAATAGTACATAATTACTATTAACAGATGCATTCAGCAGTTTTTCCAGCAACATACTGCAGTAGTTTTCATGCCTACAAATTGTAATATTGCCCCACATGATGAGTTTAAATCCAATGTAAAATTTGGGTATGTTAGATGTGTATTGCTGACGCCTCTTAAAGTATACTGCATCTTTTAAAAGTTCTTTGCTCTTAGAATCTTCTAAAAACCAAAGTCTCTTAAAAATGGACTTCTTCCCTTGAAAGTATTACGTATATCTGATTACTGTGCAGCCAAGTTGAAATACTCCCTCCATCTTCTATTCCAAAACAGATGGCAAATAACGAGCAAGCTGGAATATTCTCTGCTTATAGTATTTAGCTTGTGGTTAAGGACCTTCCAACTTTCTGGGTTAGCACCATTTCACTAGAAAACTGCTGTAGATCAAGGAGGACTAGCACAGCTGACATAATTCAGTCTCAAACCTACCCTCTCATATTTAATAGCTCCTTGTGTCATCATGTGTCCTAAGCTGAAACATCTCAGATTGAACTTGGCTACAACTTAAGAGTAAAGGGATGAGTTTAGCAGATGACCCTGGCAGGAACAGCCTAATGTAGTCAGAGGTTCTGAAGGTAGTGTAAGCACTGTGGTTGCTAATACACTGAACATAAAAAGGGAAGGTTTTATCTTTTCCTCTGGTTCCTCACAATTTAGACATTTGGCTTTTTTTCTGTGCAGCGTGCCACCACTCAGCTGGGAGGCAAGACAAAGTGGCAAGATTTTTCTTAATGTTTCTGCAAGTCTACCAATGTTGCACTATTCCAGAGTAAAAATCTACCCTGAAAAAACCCTAAAAGTCTTAAGCAGTTAAATTCACCACGCCTGTTATTCTGTGACATATATAATTACAAATTAATTATCCCTTATTTTAACAAGTGACTGCAGACTAGAGGCTTTTTCATTCCTCATAAATGTACATCATCAGTGACGTAAAAAAGATTTTTTTTTCAGACTAAAATTATTTTACACAAAACGTTTCTTCCGAATGTTAAACAACTGAAGTTATACCTCCTTAAGTGTCTTTTGGTAACCTAGTTTATTTCTTCAGAAAAATAATTGACTACTATGTCTCAAGTCAACTCTTTAAATCATGCTACTTCCTTACATAGGTTTATATCAGTTCTAAAGTACTGAACACACAGTCCTTGTTGATTTCCTTAAATTTGCTTCTTGGAATAGTGTTTATGGGATCTTCAGTTCTCCTCTAGTCAGAGCGCCACCATGGGTTAGGTTAAACTCCAACCCCCAATTTTCAACACTCTCTCCTTAGGCTAGTAGGTTGATGCAATTTCAGCATGATTAGTTTTGGAGAAACATGAATTGCAGAGATTTCAGAAAAATTTTCACTATTTTGTTTAGAACAACATAGAGGAATAGAACAGAACCACAACTTTGGTTTATAAAGTATAGCTTTAATTACTCACACTGCTTAAATGAGTTTTCAAATATAGATTTTAGAAAGTCACCAGTGTTTCAACATATACTTTCTGAAATAACATTATCACATTTACTTTTGAAATACTTATTGCTAATATGTTAATATCTGTTGCCTTTTACCAAGTGTTAGCTATTGAATATTTTTGTTTAAGTGTTCCATCATTGTTAACCCATCATTGAAACACCATCTCTAGACATTCTCTAGTGCATATATGCTTTTGTAGGGATTCAGGCTCCTGCCAGTGGCACAGGTTATGGAGAGCATAAATATGTCTGCTAGGCTCAAATGGGAGGCATGCTTAAGTGACAGAAAAAAAAAAAGGCAGCTAACCTGCTGAAGTGGCATAAGTAACTAAGAGAGAAGGTACTGACTCAGTCACAAGGCTAACAAACTTACATACTTTAGTTTTAGTCTTTTCTTTGTCTCAGAAGAATGTGAAATACCAGAAAATTAATGATTGCCTGGCACACAGCGTTCCGGTATAATCACAATAATCTGGGGAATTCAAATAGATTCCAAAGAATTTAATGTGGAACAAATTATATTAAAGAAGATTCTTTAATGAAATGTCATTTTTGACTCATGGTAATTTGGAGTGTTCAGGGCCAGTCAGGCTTCAAGTGCATTTCTTTATACTGTTCTCCAATGCACACCTCAAGAGGTTTTATCATTATACACACTGAATTTTACATTCTTTGCTGAAATTATCAGCAAAGGCACCAACTTGGAGGTGATTCCTCATCCCACGCAAACTGCTCAGCCACAGCTTCTTTTGAATAAGCCCAACAGCAGCCAGAAAGTGGTTTCAATAGACCCACAAGACAGTGGACAAGTAGTAAAAATCTGGTATTCTATTAATAATCACCCAGTTACTTGCTTTTGTCACAGTATCATCTTCAAACCAATCTTGCAATGTTTGTAGCTTTCTACAACACTGCAAGCTGAATTGAATACATCAACTCTTCTACACGGTAGGAATTTCTTTAACAACTTTGTACAGATTCTACGGTGGAATAGAAGAGCAGGATATGCTTTGAAAATGGATTCAGATTGGGTTTTCATATTTTTTCACTTGTATTTTAGTTTCTCTCAAAACAGAGTATCACTGATTTGCAATCACTATAAGATAGCTGACTTAAATGTAATTCTTGTCGTGTCACTGCAGATAAGAGTACATTGGGAAAAAAGTACAATTCATCAATGAATTAATTTCATTTTCAAAAGTTACTTTAACTGTAAATTATGAGACAGAAAGAAGGCAACTTAGGTTAAATGTGTTACATAGAAAATCTAACAATGACCAGAATGCAGTTTTAGAGACTTGGAGGTTTAGAGGTGTGGAATTCTTAAGAGTTCAATGAAGTAATTTCTGAAGAATCAGAAACGAATCTGAAATGATGCAGCATAAAAACTGCAACGATCTCATGATTCATTTTTACGGTGGAAGGGTTCAGGTTGAAACATGCTGCCTGTTCAAACTTTCTGGAAGAGAACACAGAGGATCTTAGTTCTTAAAAACGCTGTCGGATAAATCACGTCACCCACGTGACCCACGCAAAACCATTGTCTGCTAAAGCTCCAAACACATGAGCACTTAACAGGGGTTTCCAAAGGCTGAAATCAGTCTCTTCAGTCACTAAATGAAGATTCACTATCAGAACTGTCTTCTGCTTTGCCATCATCTCCCCAAGCAGGCACAGGGGCATCTGGGGTCCTGCAGGCAACAAAAACATTCCATGTGGCACATCCAGCTGAGAACACAAGCAACTTAGCATTTAAAGCTAATGTGCTTCCACTACAACTGCATACACTTTATTTCCACAACATTTAACACATTAACTGTTTATGGTTCACAAACTCACACCTTAGTGGTATTGCTTCACCTGCAACTGAAAGATAAACACTAGAAACTGTAACTCACTGGACATCAAAACTTTGCAGACATCAGTCTGAATGCACACCTTTGAGGTTATTTGAAGTAATGACAGATCACTAAGAAGTGGCAAACACTTGTAGAAAGAGTTGAAAGCAGTCAGTAATGATTAATTCAATTTTTTTCAATCTTCAGAGGTTCTAGGGCTGAAAGGAACATTCTGTACACCACTGAGCAGTGTAAATAGTACATGAAAAAATAAGACAGGAAATGAACAATATTGTATCCAACTAAAACTGCAGGGATAATTTAGAGAAGCAAAAAAAGAATTACTCACAGTGGAATTTGGCTAGAACATTGGGTTAAATTTGACATGCAAGAACAGCCATGGGATTTTTATGGACTACAAATGATCAAACCTCTTGTATTTAGTTTTAAAGGGAATATTTAAGATGGATCTTAATATCATGGCAAAACATTTGCTTGGGGAATCTATTGGAAATGAAGGGGAGAGAAGAAAGCCATCTAAAGAGTAACTAACACTACTGCCTGAAGATGCTGGCTCTCTGCAGTCTCCCTTCTAAGTACGTAATGAGTCTGACATACAAGCAAGACTGAGCCTGAGTTACATTTTAAACTAAGCTGATAATTGTATTTTTCATCCTGTTCTTATTTATCTTGGGAGTACAGAATTTCTTTTCTAACTTTAGTTCTGTTTATTATAATTTCTCTGTTGTGAATCCCTAAGGTACCTTTAAAGTGTTTCTAAACATTTTGGGTGCAAAGGTGAGAAGTGTGTTAAAGAGCTGCAGAAGAGCTTTCTCCCTCCCCCCTGCACACCTCTGAAACAAATTAAGAAAGCATTTGCTTTCTCATGCAAATACCACTTCACAATATTATTCCTTGTTGCCGTGGTAGTGACAAAACAGAAGAGCTGTGCAAAGACATGTGACCTGGAGAGAACAGTGAAAAAACTCTCGTCTAATAAGAAGAGGAAGATGGCATTGAATTCCTTTAGTTTATGAGAGGTGGACAAACTCTTCTGGAATTGAAGGCAGGCAAGAGAGGAAGGGTAAGAAACAGAAATTAAAAATAAATAAACTGGGAGCTTGACAGAATAGGCAGCTACCA
The DNA here is from genome assembly GCA_013396775.1 of Cephalopterus ornatus. Lineage (NCBI taxonomy): Eukaryota > Metazoa > Chordata > Aves > Passeriformes > Cotingidae > Cephalopterus > Cephalopterus ornatus. The sequence continues at coordinate 499,778 of VZRE01011202.1, read as the reverse complement.
AATGGTGTAAAAAGATGAGAAAGGAGCAATAACAGAAGTGGAACAGCCAAAAGAAGAGAGTAGAAACAACTCCATATTATTAGAATTAGCATATCTATGGCCACAAAACCCATGCTCAGTCACTGGCAAGTAGCTGGGAGAGTGTGCAGTAAGGGACTGAGCCCACAGCAACATGTACATTTTCCTAATTTTCTTTGGGACTGAGTGAATAGGCCTAAGGAACCTAAAGACCCAAGAACTGTGGTGTGAATGGCAAAATACATACAAAAAAAGAAGTCTATAATATCGAGACAAGAAAGCAAGAAAATTGACTCCTTAAAATATTCTGCATTATGCACCTTGCCAAATAATTAGCTTTCTTTAACCAGTTTTTTAAAGAAAATCTGACTAAGCATTATTGTTGCACGGGATCTTTGAAGATGGACTTTGGGACCAAACCTCAACCATATTCTGCAAGCCTCAGTATGCAGTAATAATGTTTCTGTCTTAACCCAAATCAGACAACCTGAAAGCAGATACTTTTTTAAAACACAGCTTTTGAAATTTTAACCTTTTTTTAATCTACTATAAAAATCCACCCAAACATGAAGAAACAGCAGCATTTACAGAAAGGTATGGACTTGAAATGCCAAGTAAAAAATATAACACATTTAATATACTTACAGAAAAAACGTGTTTGATAACCCTACCTCAGACTTGCACAGGGTCTTACTTCTGGCTCTTTTTCCTTTTTCTCATTCAATCAGTAAAAAATAGGAATAACTACTTTAGGTTTATTTAGACACTGGGAAGTAGCTGGGAGATAAAGTGACTCAGCACATGATGATACTTTAGGTTTATTTTATTAAACAAGTTGCTAGTTTCAGAATTAGCCTTTACAAAATGTGAAAAGACTTCAATGGAAAGGAGAGATGGATTTTCTAATACACTGACAGTTTCTGAAGAGGATGCAAAGGTGCTTCAAACAGTTTAGTGGCTATAATGTAAGAATGACAGTTAATACTTCCATCAATTTAACAAATTCTGTGAAATATTACAGTAAAGCTAAATTAAATGTCAAATGTCAAATAATCCTAAAATTAATGTTTATGGCCACTATAACAAGTAGCTTTGAAAATTAGTATCTATTCTTAGTAGTCTTCACGTCAGGTTAACAGTCAAAATTTCAAACTGCTGACTTCAATGTACACTGACAATGCTAAAGTGAGGTTGTACACTCCATCTACTGAGGGAATCTGGAAACAACTGTGCTGTCCCTCATGCATCCAGCAAAACAAAATTGAGTTTGTTCTTATTAGTCTACAGTTTTGACATTTTGTTATTGAAGTGCTGAAAGAAAATATCTGGGAAAAACCTCACATCCTAAACGGTGCCGTGAAAATGCCTACTGACATTTTATTTGATTCCTCATGGCTAAATGCACGTTGTGAAATGCTACACTGTCACTGCTGCATCTGTCTCCTTGAATCTCACCACCTCTGCTTGGCTTGGAAGAAGTGCTTTCATATCCTCTTAAGCCTGGATGGTAAAGTCCTGCAGCTTGCTGTTGGGAGGGTACAGTACTGACCCACATTCTAGTCTCTGTATTTCCTGGGACATGCCTTGGACTAGGCAATGCTGAAAAGACAGCTCATACCTGAGATTACATCCCTTCTCTTTTGGTACAGATGGACCCCTTCAGACCTGTAAAATGCTAAAAAAACCTTTCATAGAAGACTTCAAAACTTGTTTTAATGTTGATAATTAAGACTCATGACATCTTGAACAAGCTTTTCTAAGCATACTTTTTTCAAAGTTTTTTAAACACATGTTGCACACCAAACCTACAGAAAGTTACAAATGACTTACTCGAGAAGATCTGGATTTAGTCCCTCAGAAATCATTTTGTTTCGTATTGCCATTACAGGAACACCCTGTGTAGCAGGAGGAAGAATAACATGAAACTGCTGGACACAAACAGGTGAACTAAATTATACAGGTTCATTTAAGCCACACTTTCATAAAAATTTATGCAGGTCACTTGTCAAACAAGAGCATGGAATGATAATCGTAGTTGCCAACAGTATGAACCTAAAAACAAGGAATGATTAGGATTAAAGGTCCTTTTAATCCATTTTGTATTTATGGCAAAACATCTAGAGAAAGCTGCAGGGAGAGAATGGATACATATATTTGCATATCATGCAGACAAAACCAGGAAGGTTAAGTTATGTGTATGGATAAGAATGTGGAGAAAGCACAAAGTAGCACAAAGACACCAGAGGACAGCTGTGCTAGGAAGACAAAGAAGACTTGGACATGCTGAAGGTATACCCAAGTGAGAGAGAAAAACCAGGAAAGTGCATCTGCTACCACTCCAGAAGAATACCTTAAGGCAGTGGTAAAAACTGGAAAAGTCTAAAAAGCATGCAGAAAAAGGCAAGCAGGACACGAGAACAGAAGCGTAATTTAAATACAAATGCTCGTGCAGCCAGGCTTAAATTTTCTGTGACTTGACAGCCACCTATGTACATGTTAAAAAAACCCCTTCCTTTCAGTGCAAGTCATTCCACAGCTCCTGCACTTTATTTTATTCATCAACACCTGAACATCCCCTCATCTTGGATTACATACCCAAGACCCACTTAATCTTATGAGAGATACATTCCAACAAACTGCTCCTATCTTTCCACTAGAGCTGCTCAAAGGCAACTTGTTGCTTTGCCATCTCTTGTTGGAAACCATCAGAAATACCATCTGGATCACTCCATGCCAATATAGGATATGGTAGTGGTGGGGGCGGGCGAGGTGGAAAAGAAGGATACGATTTTTGATTTGAAAGGGACAAAGCTAGAGCTGTTCTAGGAAAGGCAGGAGAGGCCTCACAAGCTAAGTGAATAGTAGTGTAGGACTCTTTTTGCACAGGACAAGTATCTTTTGTCCAAAAGTAAGTAAAATAGCGATAAAATAATGGGCAGCCAGAGAAATATGTGGTACTCTTGACTAGCTAATCTGGCACAGTGCATACTAAGGTAGCTGCTTACTGTGTTTTGTTTGTGCAGTTTCACGGTAAGAATCACAATCAAGACTTGTGCATGAACGTTCCGGAATAGCACACAGACAGGTACATAGTATCAGCAATCCATCAGGCATATCAGCAAAAATGTCACTCAAATAGTTGCATGGTAATAGCCTGAAATGAAGAACTTCTCATTACTTCACAACTAATGTACAATACGGAGGTGAATATTTCAAATATTCACTTGAATATTCCATGACAGTTTAAAAATTCACTTATTACAGTATAGATATGGACAGCACAGATTGTGTGTCTATACACCATCTTGTACTAATGCTTTTCAAAGCAAAAATGAAATTGAGTCAGATCAGGCAACCCAAAATTTGTATTTGCTTTCAGTCAAAGGAACTTGGTACAGGAACTTCTAAGAATGAGTTGTTCTTATGTTCACGCTTGGAGTAGTGTTTTATTCCAACATTGTGTGCATCAAAATCTGCAAGAAGAAAACCTCTCAGTACCTTCATATATCACAGATTCACAAAACTAATGCAAAGTCTAATCCAAAAAAACTTTTAACAGTGGACTTCTTTCCCCAAAGGAAAACAATTAGGATTGTACCTGTATCTGTTTATAATACAATCAAGGCATTACAATTACTTTATTTCCATTGCATTTGTCTCATCCAGTTAAGATCTGAAGTAATCCAAGTCACCACATACTCAACAGTGCACCCTAGCCCTACTCCCAGACAGATCCTGCAGATTAGGAAGTGTGCAGGTCCTGGAGAAGCCACAGTGCAAGCAGCAATCTTGCTGTAATATGGGTTTTAGTTTTCCACAGTGCACAAAGAGACCACATCCCACCAGTGCTGGCAATTCCTGAAGATCAGTGCACTCTCCATGTTTGTTTTTAATTTCAATCCTTTAAAGCAAGGACCAATCCATTAACAGGGTCCTGGCATCTATACAGTCATTTCTGGTGTTTAGAATCAAGGAAGACTATTTATACTTTAAACATGAAGTTTATCTCAAATTGCAGACTGCTCCTGTCACACTGTCAGTAGAAGCATTCTGAACATTTATTTTAGCAAATATGATACTGCTTTTGAAAGGTTTGTTTGAATATCATTGTTGTATATTTTAAAAAGTAAGAATTTATTATGTTCAACTGCACTCCACCAAAATGAGTTTGTTACTATTTTACAGAACTAAGTTTAGTGTAGAATGGTGCTAATTCTTACACACTACAAATACAGTGAGCAATAAGTAAATCACCAGTTCAAACAAATCTTCAGCTAGAAAGTTAATTGGGGCAAATAAATGACACCAACTGAAATACTTGACCAGAGGAGAAGACAAGTTTGGCAAATACAAAAACACACATTAAATTGTAGTATGTTAGTTTGACTTTCCTACCACACTGTTTATAACTGGCATAGGAGTCACCAGAACTGCCAGTACAAAGGAGAAATGTGGAAAGTGAGATCTCACTCCTTTAACAGTCACAAAAAATTCAAAGTAATTAGACCATCCAGCAATTTCACATCGACTTTGAAGTCTGGCATTAAATCAATACCCTAACACAGTGTTCAACTCTGCTACTATCCCACTGCTAAATTTTCCAAATGGTTTGTAACAAGCTACCCATAAAGTGCCAATTTGTGATTCAAGTGAAAAACAGGGTCTGGAACATCATCCAAAGGACCAAGCACACCAATTGTAATAATATCTCTGAAGAGTAAGTGAAATTGAGAAGGTAGTTTTAACATTTTACTAATACCATGACATAGTCATACTTTCCAGAATTGTAATATATATCATAGAGGAAATTTTTCACTGACAGATTGAAAATAAAGACAGGTTATTTTCTTTGTTTACAATCTCATTTTTGATTTTGTGGATGTGAAAAAAAGAGCTTTCAAAAATGTCATGAATAGTCTCCCATTCATCCTTCCATTCTTTCATAAGCTCTCACACATGTAAATACTGAGGTTACATTAATTTCTTTCCTATTTATCTGTAGAACAGAACACAGATAAAGAGGTTAACAAAACCTGGATCATGAATAACAGGAAACTGAAGTGGAACCACATAGTGAAGCAATCCTTGTATCTCTATTTTAGTCCCTACAAAAATATGAAGTACTCCTGTTCTGAATTATGCTAGCAAAGCTGTATTTTGTACCCTACAGCAAAACCAAACTGTAATCATGTCTGTATGTAGGGAATGACTCCAATTCTGCCAGAATAACTACATTTTCAGTGGCATCTTCTGTGACTTCAGCTAATATCACTTTGCATTACACATTTCACACCTTCAGCTCACAAGTATATCAGCAGAATTTTGTAGAAAGATCTTGCCAGGAGCTGTCTGAGGGAATATATGACATTAACTCATTTATTAAAGATGTGCTAGAAATATTGTGATGTTATTCTAGCTTAAAGATTACCGCTGCAATATATGTTTTCAGACATTTAATGTTCACTTACAGCTGTGTGTGACGTTCCACCTAAAAATAAAAGAGTAGCCAAAGAATAACATGACAACTGACTTACCACTTGCACCATTTTGAGATATCTGGCATATCTTGGATCCTTGGCCACAGTTGTGACATTCTCTGTAACTACCTCCGTTTTCTGTAACCCTTCTTCCTGTACACTGTTCTGCTGTATGTGAAGAAGACAACCTTTAATGTACAGACCAGGTGCATGAAGAGATTTCAAGGCATGAAATTTGACATTTAAGGTAAAGTGCAACTCTTCTTCATCAAGATTACTCTGATCTACACTCATAGTATTAGAGACTTCCAAGATGTATTAATTCACCAAATCCAGCTTTTTGTTATTCACCGTTACAAGTGTCTCTGTTTACTTTTAGTCACAATTTTAAGTTATTGAAAAATCAATAAGCCTCTAATAGTCCTGTTAAATTGTACTTAGTGAATAACACAGCACTAAATGTAAATGTTCCTTTTATGAAAAAATACTTTTAAGGACTATATCTATAAATCTCCTCCACTAGTCCAATGCATTTTTTCCTCAAAATATTTATTTGATCCCCTAACAAGTGTTTCATACAGATCATATAACTTTTAAACTATACATTTTAGTATAAATCATTATCTAAAGGATAATGTAATGAAATCAAAGAATCCATGAAAGTATTTAATTTAAATAAAATGAAAAACAGTTCTAGTACTATTTAAAGGAACACAGAAAAACTATTTTTGCTATAAAACCGATCATTTGAAAGCAGCACTGGAAACCTTCTTTCAGACATATCTGAACTTCATATGCTTAAATATATACTTAAATATACTTTATATACTTTAATATCTGGGAGGAGGAACATTTTAAAGAAAATAAAATAATGGTGAGTCATTTTCTAACGTGGCTGAAACACACAGTGCTGTCCATTCTGTCTCCCACGCTGCTGCCTGCAAATCAGAGCTACAATCTTTGACAGGCAGGCAAAAGCAGCAGCTCCACAGCAACTTCCACCAACTAAGAGAATGAGAAGAGATTGAAGATTCCCTGAGAAGAAACCGTAAGAGGAAACTGGGAAAAGAAGTCCACCTACAAACGGGCCGAAAAGCCTCGCTTAGTTAAGTGGTGATCGCAGGATTTAAGTCTCTGTTAAAAAACCAACTATCCACACAACGTAAACCCCCCAGAACAAGAAAAAATTAATTGCAGGGATAGGATCTTAATGTTGACTGCTTGTAATAAGTTGGCATTTTCTGTACATAGAGAATAATATATAGAATATATTACAGACTACACATAGAATATATAGCTATGCTTCATTACTTACTCCAGATTGAGGTGATACAGCTGTCTGTTGATCTGCAGTAGCTTGTGCCACAGGACCATTTGTAACACTATTTGTATTTGCACTGGACACTTCAAATTTGACATCTTCTAGGCCAGGAATAGACGATAACTGAATGCATAAAACACCATCAAAGAAGCAATGAGCACATCATAAGTCTGCACGTACAGTAAAACCTGCAGCACGCTGCTTACCACATACTGCTCAGCTAGGTTTTACATTAGTAAAATTGTAGCTCTTTATCACTAGTTTTGGTATTTTGATTGGGGAAAAAAACCCAAACATCTTTCTATTCAGGTGGCTTCTACAATAAAAACCCCAAAACATTCCATTGGAGCTTTCACTCTTAATACAGGGTTGCGGTGCAGGAAAAGCTTCTACACCTTCCCAAAATTTTGCTACTGCTCTTACCAACCACATAAGAGCCATGCCATCTCTGCTACTGCCTCTACAGTGGAAGAAATCATGACAAGAACAGCTCTATCACCTAACAGATGGATGACTGGTTACAAAGTTTTCAATTTTCTACGTATTTCGCTCTATTTTAAAGGAATGTTGAGAGTGGATATTAAACACACTGCATATTTATTGGAAGAAAATTCTATTTAACACAATTATGAAGAATTCTGCAAAAATCAATACTGATAATTCATAAATATTTTGAAATAAATAAGAGTTATTAGGCACTGTTTGTACTGTTATGCTATTTTTTTCACAAAGATCTTAATGAACAGCTTCAAAATGTCCCAGCCCTGCTCCCAGAAAAACCAACCAAAATTGCCTCCCTCATTACTGAAAGAAGGACTGGTTAAAAAATGAACAGTGGGTGGCTTTGTCTTTGGGATTTTGACTTTTGTGGTTTTTCTTCTTTCATGAAATTATATACTATATAAGACCTTAGATTATATCCTTTTGTCATTTCAGCTAACGAAGATACATCAGACACATGTGCAGTAGCTTAGACTCACTTAAGATCCCATTTCAACATCAAAGACTTACAAGGCTCCTATCTAGTTACTTATATTAGTTGAAATCCTTACAGCCCATACAAAGATAATTCTGTTTCATAAAGGGAGAAAAACTTTCTTTATTAGAGTTTGCATTGCAAATGCAATTTCGTACTGCAGCCCTGCAACATGAGCTGCATATCAGAATATCTGACAACATCTCTCCATTTTCTTAAAAACAAACATTGCAATAAAATCAACACAAGTAAGGTGCCATATAGTTCAGCTTCCTTTTCAAGATCCATGTGCTCCTTTCCTGTTCCATATGCTTAAGAGACAAACTCAACATTTCTACTATGTGCTGTTGGTTCCTTTCTTCCGTATCCACTACACGTTCAAATGTTACACAGTGTAAGTAGCAAGACAGGCAAAGAGAGAATTTTTGACATCAGGATTCTGTATTAGCTCCTTCAAATAATTTTGAAAACCTATTGGCTCAATTCAGTCTATGAAAAGGAAGCTAGTTCATGTAACCTAGGAGGCTGTCACTGCTAGAAGACAAAGTCTATATACATACAAACCTTTGCATCCAGAATATTGAGTGTTGTTTCGATTTGTTGAATACGGAGAGAGAGCGCTGACAATTTCTACAACAGAAAACAGTTAGGATGTGAAAACACTTCCCTAGGCAACTGTACATATAAAACAGTTTGCATCTAGATTAAAAAAAATCACTTTTGTCTTCTACCTGCTGAAGGCAGAGTAGAGTGTAAATGAGACGATCACATTAAGAAATAAATGAAGCAATGACTACCCTTCTTGGTACAGTAGCTACAGTGGTTCAAATTTTAAATAATTTTATTCTGCAGTTAGTTTTCCCAAATAATGACTGACAGAAATGAAGACAGATTGTGTACAAAGGAAAGCCAAAGTAAATAGCGTATTCCTTTGGGGAACTGGAGACTAATGGTACACATACTGTATTCTCACAGTTATCAAAAGATCTTTCTTCAAAGCTTTTTCCAAATGTGGAAGATGAAAAGATGTGATGTGTGCGTATGTAACAGAGCAAATACAAAGAGAAAATCTGATAAATACAGCAGATAATTCAAAGTCTGTACAGTCAAAATGCACAGTGAATCAGAACTAACCAGACACTTTATATGCTCCAAGTGCACCTCAATCAAATTTCGACACTTTTTTAAATACAACTCAAGTTTTTCTAAATTACTCTATAAGAACTGTCAGTCTTTTAACTAATCATTACCATACTCCACCAGACCTGTCCAAGTGAAGTTGGCTAGCACCCTGGCTGGCAGATATGTACCCCTCTGACAGCTTTCTGGCATGTTGGCAAGATTCTGCCTGGCTCTGAGGCAGAACTTTAACACCCTAAGAAAAAGACAGTTCTGCCAATATGCTAGAAAAAGTAGAAGGAGACTGACAGGAGTTAGTCTTTTTGGATAGTGCACCGACTTGTTTACAGATGGTCCTTTGTTCATGAAGAGGAGTTAGTTCCTATTGCAAGGAACTATGCGCCCTACATGTAGCTGGGTAAGGGGGAGGAAAGATGTACAGAAGGCAATTATGTAACTTCATGGGTCTATTTGACTAGACAAGAGCCAAGAAATTTAGAGTTAAGGATGGTGTCAGCCCTAATTTTGAATTTCTTGGCTTCTGCTGACTTACACCGTGACCTTTCACATTAAAAACACTTCTGTACTTCATAAACACAAAAAACTTTTCAAGGAGTTTATAAAGCAACTATTTAGTCTCTTTAGGTTAGCTAATAACTGTTTTATTAGGTAGACTTCACAACTCTGCTCCATGCTCAAAGTGGCTTTAAATATCCGTGTTCTGATTTCCAGAGTGCCTACGTAAAAGGCAATGCTGGGATTGTGTGACAATGGAGTTTTGGACAAATGACAACAGCATCATCAGGCGGTTACACTGTCCCACGGACCAAACTGCAAGAAGTTTAAAAATCTAGGAAAAAATTACTTTTCCTCCTCCAAAGCACCATATATTGATGTGGTAGCCAAATTTTATACTTGTCACGGGTCTGGCTCTAAACTTTACTAACAAGTAACAGGATTTCTCAGATTACATGGCTTAGGCTAATTGGATTTGACTGCTGCCCTAGCCCAGCTGGCTAGGGCTGTATAGAAGTCTTTGTTGAATAAACTAATGAACAGTTACAAAAAAACCACCAAAGACAAAAAGGTAAAGCTCAAAGCCGCATTAGAAAACACCCCTTCTACAAGGCAGGAAGCACTCTTGTCCTGTTTAGTGGACAATTCTAGTCTTGTTGGTTTGGTATATTTTCACTGAATCTAAAGTCGCCACAAGAATTTATTAACCCTAAATATTTTTTTTTCTCTTTTTTTTAAAGCAAACTGAAGTTAAGGGCTTCAAGTTCTATACTAACCACTTACCAAAAATGTCATTTTTTCTACATCAAAATTATTTACCTTCCTGGCTCAGAGTATCACCCTTTTTAATTAAAGGTGGTAAAATCTGAAAGTAAGTTCTGATGCACCATAGGAATACAGCATCCTTCTTCTACAACAAATAGATACAGATGAAGCTGCTCAGAACAAATTCCATTTATCAAAAAGTTTAAAGACTGTGTCAAATGCAAAAGTTTAAGGAAACAGGATTTAATGTGGCATAATCAACAGTTCATGTGGATTCCTTGGGGGGAAAAAATCTATCTTAAGCACTTACTCAATAGAAACCTGGAATAGAAAGCAGACTGATTTTTTTGTTGTAAGCTACCGGTGTTACCGCATCAAAAATATTTAAATGAATGGCTCTCATTTTTAAAATTTTTTTAATTGTAAAAATTGACAGCTGGGAAAATAATAAGCATACCTCTTCGCAAACAGTAGAAAAGCGGTTCAGAAACTGCACTGTGTGAACCACAAACTGGTTTAGAAACGCTACAGTTCTTTTCTGCTGAATAGCAGGAACCTGCATTAAAAGATATAAGAAAATTAGCTTACACATCTATGTCAATTTTCAGATTTGGATTCAAATATCTGTTAAAAAATGGCAATGCTTTAGAAGAAATTACTTTGGAAATGCGTCTTAAGTGTGCTTGCTATGAATGCATGCATATACAAACCCTTTTTCAAGACACAGATACATACCTATGCGTTCATACAAACCCCTTTCCACTAAAAATCTACTAACATGACAGTTGAGAATTTACAGGACACACAGAAAAGTCAACAAGACCTACATAAACGCAGGACTGTTACCTTGTTTAGGAAAATGCTTTTAGATGGAATTGTGAAATTTCCTGAAAATCGGTGGTACCGTTTTTTAAAATCGGGGAGGAAATTAGAATCATTCCTTCCGAATTTTAAGAAGGAAAACCAAACTTGGTCATCCATATTAATACTCAGTTACAACCAACGGCACCATCAAAAACAAAGTGATGCTGCTGTCTCAGTTTTTAGTGGCTACCCACACTGTTTCTTACTTGCAAGCCCAGACTACCCTAAAATTACCTTCCAAGTGAGACCCGATATTCACATGCTTTTCAGACTAGAAGGCAGGATCTTAAGTTTGTCAAACAAAAAGTCTGGTGCCATAATATAACAGACAGTTGTCATTTTTATTTAAATCATTACAGAAAACTGGAATCAGGAACTTTCACACAGAAGTTTATGTATAAAATTACAGTGCCTCAGGGTTAATTACTGTGGACAACTGTTTTAAGTCTTAACCTTCGCAGAGGAAATTTGCGTATGAAATTTTAATTGGCTGAAGTGAAAGATTTACAAGGAAAAATATTTGCAGCCAAGCTTCAGCTGCACTGAAGATCAGTTTGCGAACAGAGTGGACTATACACACTACACTGTGACAATCTTAAAACGTCCTGAATTTCTTCTGGCACTTTCTTTGCTACTGTCTCAAGTCTTCAGCCTGTGCACCTGTACAGCAGGGTTTGCTAAAGTTCAGTTCTGTGGTTCCAAAACCAGTCAAACAGCGCTTACGACCTTAGCAGAAATCTGTGGGATGGCACAGAGGATGGAAGGACCATGGGGGCGACTGGAACTGCCCAATCTTTATGCGCTGTATTTGGGAAACAAAGCTTCTTTTTATTTTTTTTTTTTTTTAAAACAAGGGTTTGCATCATTAAAAGACATGAATAAGCAGCTTTGCACGGGATTTGCCTCACAGACAGGCGACTGAAACGGCTTGGTCTTTAAATACACAACGCTACCGCAGACCCTGTGGCGAAACCCACTGGAAAAGGTGAACCCTGGAGACATGCGGGAGATGTGTGTCCCGGAGACACAGCCGAGGACAAGCGCCCGCTTGTTCCCGCTCGTCCCCGCTGCGGGAGCTCGGCGGGCGGTGCCCCTCACGCCACAGGGAGCTCCCCTCACGCCACAGGGAGCTCCCCTCGCCCGCGGTGCCGGGCCGGGAGCGGCGCCAGGCGGGGCACACGGCGCTCGCCCAGCACCAGGGCCAGCGCAGCCGCCGCCGGGGGAGGAGGCGCGACAGCTCCGCACCCCCGGGCCACGGCAGCCCGTACCTTGGTGAGGTCAATGCCGGAGCCCACGATGGGCAGCCCGTCCTCGTCCATGCCCGCGGGGTCGGGGCCGGGGCCGGGATCAGCCCCGCACTCGCAGGAGCTCGGCGCACCCCGGAACCCCCTCAGCCCGGAACCACAACCTGCGCTGGGCGGGGCGGGGCCGGCGCTGCTCCTCCTGGGAAGCGCAGTTCCTCCTGGGAAGCGCAGTCCCAGGCAGCAGCCGTGGAGGCCCAGCTGCTCCTTACGTGTAAAAGGGCTGCTTTTCGCCGAGCTTGTGTGGTGTCAGTGGTCCCAGCCGCTGGCATGGCCCTGAGGATCCCACTGGCTCGCAGCCTCAGGACGTGGCCCTGGATAATGCACTCTGGGGAGATAAAGTGTCATCGCCTGTGGTCAAAGGTCAGAGAAAAGCCAGTGACTAAACTGCGTCTGTGCTCGTATGCATAATTTAGGTGGGGAGTAGCCTTGCCTTGTGGGGAATAAAAATAAAGAGAACTTTGGGTTTTTCTAAAAAGGACAAAAGCATGGCTGCTGTATAGATTCCTGTACCTTAATGCTTATAGAAGAGGAAAAAAGGGGCTGGTAAGCATAAGCATGACCTGTCTTGTAACGTTTTTGTTTTGTTCAGCAATTCCTGTCACTGCTTTCAGCTCATCCTTATGCTCAGGGAATAGGTAGGTCCACTCTTTCAGCCAAGGAACCTCAGAGGTACCAGGTTCCAAGGAAATGGGGACTAGACCACAAGTTTTCAAATGTTCCTCTGGAAAAATTCCCTAAATGTAAAATAACCTTTTTTTTTTTTTTTTAATTTAGAGTGGTGGTTGTATTCTTTTTCTTTACAGCTGTTTCAAAGGACTGCACCATTTAGAAGTTGGGTCCCAACACAAAGATAGGCTGAACCCCTCCAATGCACTGCATCATCAGAAAGGGGTTTCTCGCCTCTCTCTCCCCCCCCCTCACTGATGGCTACATTTGCCCATTTCAGCATTTTTCTGTTATAGTACCCAGTGATCCTTCCCTTAAGGTGGTTCCAATCACCATCTTGGGGGAGAACTAGTGTTAGAGGGTCTGTTTTCTGCTTGGTTCACGAGTTGAATCAAATCAGCCAGTGTTTGTTGAACACCAGAGTCTGGTGAGCAGGGTTACAGAGTAAAATGTAGTTGGTTTTGGTAGAAAAAGTACAGATAACTCTGCTACCTCATGCAACTTCATCTGACACATTTCAGGAGAAAGGCAACAGAAGTACTTCTTTGTTGGGACACATACCTCATTTTTTATGTTGTGCTTGATTGAGCTCTACTGGCTGAAATTGATAGGCACAGTGAAAGCTTAGGAACAGGACCTGAACTCCTGGTACTGCCAATTTGTCTGCCATCTGTGCTAGTGAAATTTTGAATGTGATGTCTACAGTTCTACACAGTTACATACAACAGACTGTGAGCTGAATAGAAAGTATACTTAACCCCATCCTGTATATTAAATAATTTCTGCATCTTCTACAGGTCTTCTGTGACCTAAGGCATCTGTTCTCTGGGACAGCCAGACAGCTGATTGGGATCAAAACCATTAAAGAGCAAATCAGGAAAAATCTGAGGACATGTTGCCTCTATGGAGAGTCAGGACTGGCAACTGCATATAGAACATGCATCTACCCCACCCCCCCATCCCAAGCTGATTAACTATGAATGAAAGATAAGAAATGACCTTTAAATCCCCAGAGATGTGGCTCCAGACAGAACATTACACACACTTGCACCTGTAAGTAAACCCAACTCAAACAGTATATGGAAATAGTGTTTACTGGGTTATTCCATGAAAACTGTCATTGACTCTCAGAATTCATTCTCACGCTAGCCAGGAATAATTGAAAAAGATCTATCCTTTAGAAAAGGCATGGAATGTCAAACTGAACACTGAATTCCCAGTTCTGATGCCTCTGCTAAGTTTTGGAGAATCTAGGCTAAGCAATGAAAAAATCCTAGAATGATGATGTTTGTTATAACATTGGAACAAAAGACTACCAACAGTTCAATCTGTTAGGTAAAACTTTGCTTCATTTAAATTCAAAGGTTTCGTACTACTGGAAGGCAAGACAAATTGGGGTGATCTGGAGTCCTTGTTTGCAGCAGTAAATCCAAATAGATTGTAGCAGAGAAAATATTTGGTGAAAATTCTCCATGGTTACACCTAAATACTGCCACAATTAATAACCCCCCCCCCCCGAATTCAGGGCAGTTAAGAAACTACCATAGTCTGAGGCTATCAGTTGAAAGCTTCTCATGTGATGAGATGCATAAGGATGCACTAACTACTGCAATACTCTGAAAATTAAAACTCAAATGTACTGTGCTAATTTTGGTTTAAAATTTACCAAAATTCTCAATTTACTTCCAAATTATTACAGTTTGTTAAGCACTCTACAAATCCACATACAGAAACAATGCTGGCTTACCTAGAACACTTAGTTCTGTTACTCAGGTTTACATAAAATACATTTATTTACTGAAGCAGCTTTTTTTACTTTATTACTTTCCCAATATATTTAT
>VZRE01011202.1:435553-484547 GCA_013396775.1 Cephalopterus ornatus | reverse complement strand
CCCCCCCAAATTAATTACCTCAACCCCCCCCCAAATTATATTCAAGAATTAATCTCATTTATCATAAAGTGCCTATAATACAAGTTTTCCAGGCAATGACACAGAAAAGTAATAATGTAAAAGCACAGTCGTATCTTATCTGAACGTTTTGGTCTGTAAAGCTGGATAAGAAATCTCACAAGAATATGCTCTACTGTGAACTTTCTGGTACTTCCTGCTTTTAATTTGGCCAAAAATACTACATAAAAAAGTGCAACACAGCACTTTTTCTCCCAGCTGGAGTTAGGAAATGCAGGGTATGCAAAGTGAAAAACAGAGAGCAGAGGAAAATGATCCAAATTTTTCAAAACCTCTTACAAAAGTTTTAATTGAACTGGTTTGTTCAACTGTAACTATAAATGACTGATCTCCCAACGAGAGGATTTATAAAAAATAATTGAGTAATAATATCTAGATTTATTGTGTGTACGATTTGAAAATATACTTTGTACCAGCACCCATACTGAATGATAAATGTCAAATTGAGGGATAAGTACTGTACAGTACCTAACTGCTGGCAGTTGATACCCTATGTATGTGTTCATGTATGTGTGGAGGCATTTAAAGGCCCTGTCGTGTAGCTTCACCTTTCAGTGAAGGAAAGAGTAAAAACTGTTTAAGAGTTACCAAAATGAAGTTTGGTTGAACATTAGTATTTTGAAGATGTTAACTTTCAGGATGCTGAGGCTAACTCGGAGTGCAAAAGCCATGTGTACAGAAAACTGATCAAATCCCTGTCTTCATCATTAGTAAAAAATATTTGTCTTGTGATTAGAGCAGACTGAAAAGTAAAGGGAAGAACATGGGTTTCAAAACATTGATACTGACCTGCTACATATAATTTTATATTGCACAAAATCAGAGCCTCTGGTCAACTGCAAAACAAAACTGCACAAGCTGGGAAAAACTGGCAAGTGCTACTGTAGCTTACAAGGTTCCTATGCGTCTTTGTGTGCTTATATATTGTTACAGGTCCCAGGACACAACACTGGGTTAGAATCAGCCCAGAACTCAAATAGCTATACAACTGAGAGACAAGTTAAACAGAAACAAAAAAGCTGACCCAAAAAAATCTCCAGACACGCTGTCACCTGATCCTCCACAAGGGGCAATAGTTGTTTTTAATAAGGTGGTCCAATGAACAGCTGAAAAGGTCAGTGTGGATTAACATTTGCTTGATTTCCCACAGAGTCTTCTAAATCTATGCTTGCAAAGAGTACTCTAGTAAAGTTTTCTCTATGAAACTGATATTGCCTCGATGATTTTTCTCTTAACTGAATTTAAGCTAAAAAACCCCCCTATCTCAATGATCTTCGTATGTGAGAGTATGTACAAATCTCACAAACAGAGTTCAGAGAATTATCAACCCTTGACAGTTAAAGAGACTGAGAAATACAAATGTTAGGTGTTATGTAGGTTTACTTAAAAAAAAAGAAAATGGAAAGTAAATGATAAATGGTTTGGAGTTCTCTGAAAATGGCTTGTCAAGTTTCAGTTTTCCAAGTACTGTGCTAAGGCAACATCAGAGGATTAACTAATTATTTTGTTCTGTATGGAAGAATATGCTAAAAACATTAGCTGCTTGTTTTTTTCTTTTTTGTTTTTTTCTTTTTTTTCTTTTTTTAATATCCATATTAGTTTTTCCAGTATAAAATGAAGAGCCTGGAACTTGGCAAGATCATTCTTTGGTAAACAGTTTTAAGTAGTCCTTAAAAACAGTATTAAAAAAAATTATCCTGGCTTCTGAATTAACTACAGAACAAAAGAATTTCTGCCCTCTGCCCTCTTGAATCTTAAGCAATTCTAAATCAAAAAAGTCTCAGTCAGATCGCACCTGCACGTACCTAATGCAAACTGCCCTTGTCAATATGAGTAGTGGGTATAGTGTATGATATTCTGCATAGCCAGGAGCTCTGTAAAGCTTTGCTATGAGAGTGGACAGAAAAAACCCCAAATCTGTTTCAGTTTCACTTCACCAGAAGGACGGCAGTGCCCCAGGCCAATCCTTCCTCCCAGACCCACAAAGGTTTTTATCTGTGTCTGCAAGTGAACTAAACCTCCTGTTAAGCCTGCAATCTCTGGTCAAACTATGGATACAAGACAAACAAACCACTGTGATCTTGAAACATCCTCCACTCTGCTTGTTTTACAGTTTAAGCACACACTGATCAAGACTGGAACTTATAAGGAACTTTATATTCATCTTTGAGGTAAATTTCAATGGCAGTTGGAAAGCAAAAGTTCTCAAGGATAAGGAATGATGAGAAATAAAATATGTCTTCATTTTAAAAGGTGACTGTAGTTTCACTTATTATTATCCTACTTCTGAATTGGTTTTATGTGTCCTGCATAAATAGGAACAAACAACAGAGTATTTTAAAATCTAACTACTGCTAATAAGGATGGCTATGATGCTCTAAGGAGCTGAACATCTTGATATCCCTTCACTTGCAAAAGCATGCAAAAAAGATATTGAAGACAGAGTTATGTCTTTTTCTTCCTTTACTTCATTTCTGGGTGTTGTATGGGAAGGACAGGAAAAATATGCTTCTAGAAAGCAGAATGTCTTTGGTTTTCCTGTAAAAGGCTGTAAACAGAAAAAACCCCACCATGCTGTTTGACATGCTTGAAGTAAATCCCTCAGTCGTCTTAAGAGAAATAATCCTGCTTCAAATTATCATTCTGATTTTACCATTAGCTTCTTCACTGTTAGTCGTAACTAGTTAATTCAAAAACGTTCAGGGACAACATTTTATGACAGTACATTACCGCATTTTTGTTTTCTTATAAGATACTCAAGGTTGGAAAAGTTAATACAGAGACAGATGTTCTTTCTGTAGTTACTCTGGACAATTCCAGAGCTGTGTTATAGTGAGATTGCCGGACTGCAATTGCTGGATATAAAACTTCTTAAAAAACACTTAAAAAATTTACACCAAATACTATATTTAAAAAGTACATTTTATTTTAAGAGAAATAACCAAGTATCAGATGTATGATAACCAATTTTAAAAAAGCTCTTACACTTGCAAGCTAAAAATGAAACACAAATGATTCATATCTTACTTGTTCCTTTCTGATGTTCTCCAAGTGGATAAATACCATTACAAAGAGTAAATGTCTTCATTTTACTAGAAAACAGGCATTATTCTGTAAAGTTTCATATTAAAGGCAAACGCTTATTTTACATTTCAGTTACCCAGAAGAAAATTTTATGATCTCCTCCAACTGCACATAATGGAAGAGTTCTGTGCCATGTCAAACCAGAACCTACAGCTGCAGTTCCAGTAAGAATGGGCTTCAAAAAAAGAGAGAGAGAGACAGAAATATCAATACAACTTCCCTTTTAAATGATTTCTATACCACATATACCAAGTTGCATAGACAAATTAACACTACAGATTAAATACTCCTTAACTAATACAGTTAAAATACAACAGAAATTCAACTGAAAAATCTGATTTTCTGCTTAGTTTCAGTAGCTACATACCACATTTAAGTACAGCAAAATAGTCCATAATAACAAATTGTTTTAACTATTTACATTATTGTAAACATTGTTATTTTAAAGGCATATTTTCAAACTTAAAAGCCTTTTTAAATGAAATTATTTCCGTTATTTCAGTGTACTCACAATTAGTATGTTTGGAGGTAATATTCTTACTGTAAGTAGTACAAATGTATACTGACTCCAGCAAAACCAAAATATTTCCTATGCTTTGCATTTTCATTTATGATTTAAAATGCAATTAGTTCAAACCAGTAAAATACAAAACTAGCTGTTTTTAGCCTCTTTAGTATTAGAAATATCAACAAATTTATTAAATAACAGGTTAAAGGTGTTTTTCTTCCCCTTAGCACTGATATGCAAGAAAGCCTAAAACATATAGATCAAGCAGCTTTTAAAATAGCAGATTAAGTGTACTGCAATTTTTTTTCCTTAGTATGGATGTCACAAAGCAAAACAAAATAGGTATGACAAGCATCATTTCTGGGTGGTTTGGGCTAGTTTTTAATTGTAGCTTTTTAGTATATATGTGGAGAACAGATGAGACTCCAGTCAATAACTGAACTCAAAAGTTTACCTGGGGATGTCCTAAATGATGAACCAGCAGCTGAGTAGTTGTCTTTCCTGGATATCCAGTGGTTGCAAACAGATTTTCATTCACTCGGGACCACCTACGAATAAAATGAATGTACTTTTCAAATACCCCTGCCACATGATCAGTAGTGCACACAAAGTGGAGTTCTCTCCCTTGTTACTGTGTGAAGATGTCAGATATTCTACTAACAGCAGAGGAATAAATTTAGCCAAATAGCTTGTAAATGATTCAGCACCCACAGCCCCGTATACATGTTGTTGTTAAAAAGAAAAAAAATCATGGCAGTTTTACACATATATACTAAATGTGGGTCTATAAACTTTAGTTCATAGACCAAGTCCCCCTAAAAATGACTTAACTGAGACCAGGTTACTAAACTCACAACTGCTTGCATATACACAGATTTATAGATGTATATGGACAAAACCCACAGAATACAGACAACACATACCTGAACAACCTGGCTCGATCAACATGGACAGGTCGCTTATCCTGTGGATAACTAAAACAGACGTTCAGGGTAAAAAACTGCTCTGCAAACAACTACAGCTCATACTGTAAGTACCAAAAGCATGCATCATTTAAACAGTGAAGGGGACACATTGTCTACTACTCTCTGTGAAGCACCTGAGGGTAAACCAGAGCATTCCTGCAGCTTACATCTCAATTTGGAGCAGGAAAACTGAAGTAGTTATCCAGTTTATTATGGATCAATAATTATCTATTTATGACTTAGAATGAAACTTTAACACATAAAACTTACAGTGAGAGGTAAACAGTAGTGAGATTCTGTCTCAAATGGACAAAAAGACTGTTATTTTTAACAGATAAATATTGATAAAGATGAAACAAAGAATACCAGGGAATGGTCTGTATTGATATCGTAATTACTGATAATTGTTAATTTATTTACTGAATAGTTTATACAATATATAGTGCATTGGGGCTACAAAGATGACTAAGGGACTGGAGCATCTCTCTTACAAAGAAAGGCTGAGAGAGCTGGGCCTGTTCAACCTAAAGAAGAGACAACTGAGAGGGGACCTCATCAATGGCTATCAGTATGTGAAGGGAGGGTGTCAAGAAGATGGACCAGGCTCCTCTCAGTGGTGCCAAGCAACAGCACAAGAGGCAATGGGCTGAAACTGATGCACAGGAAGTTCCACCTGAATAAGAGGAACAAATTCTTTAATGTGTGAGTGACTGTGCACTGGAACAGATTGCCCAGAGAGGCTGTCAAGTCTCCCTTGCTGGAGATATCCAAGAACCTGTCCGGACGCAATGCCATGCCCTGTGCTCTAGGATGACCCTGCTTGAGTGGGATGGCTGCACCAGATGACCCACTGTGGTCCCTTCCAACCCGACCCATTCTGTGACTCTGTGACTGATATGTTGTATTAGCCAAGTAGCTGCATCTCCTCATGTAGTGATTAAGAAGAGACTAAAGAAACCTCTCTCATGGGTATAAAAATACCTGGAGCGAGTGATATCCCAGATCAGCCAATCACTTCCAGCAACTGCTCCAATTTTAAGAGTATTTTTTAAACACCAGTCTGCTGACATCAGTGGTGTTTGTTCACACTCCAGAGAGAGAATGGCCTGCTGTGTAATTAGATCATAGAATCGTATTGTTCCATTCTTCTCTGCTACCATCAGCTGTTAAGAGAAATTAATAGAATGTGGTAAATTTAGCATGTAATGAAACTTAATACCTTTTGTACTCTATAGCAATCTTAGAGTACATTCAAGCAAACGCTATTAATACTAAAATAGATAAAATTTTTCACTTTGTACCAGAAAACACTCTTCTGGACCCTCTTCTACCAATAAATAAAAAGCACTTTAATCTATACTACTGTTACACTGTTATACATAATGATTACATTAGTTTATCTCTAGGTATCTGTAGATAATTTTGGTGGTTAGAAACACCAGTTCTTAACCACCAATGCACTATGCTTTTAGAATTTTAAAGCAAAATGTTATTATTTTAAAATGGAAAAGTTCCTTTTCTGAGTCGAAAGAACTGACTGACAAACACAGTGCTTTAAAAAAGAAAGGGTTATCAAGCACTGGAACAGGATGCCCAAGCAAGTGGTGAGTCACCATCCCTGGAGGTGTTCACGAAATGACTGGACGTGGCACTTAGTTGATATGGTGGTGTTTGGTCAAAGGTTGGACTCGATGATCTTAGATGTCTTTTCCAACCTAAATGATTTAATGATTCTAAACACAGTATTAATCAGAGTAACTGTAGAATCTGGATTCACACTTACTGATTTTATATAACATCTCTTACTTCATCGTATAACAGTTTGCAACAGATTTTATCTAAACTTTTTCCATTAAAGTAACACTCAAGCAGTTGTTAATTAAGTACTGTAGAAAGAGCTTCCTGATTAAATCATAAATATAAAATAAATATAAAATCCTCTGCCTATCTCTGATAACGGTGAAAGAAAAGACGTGCTAATAGTAAGATCATGTACTACTGCAATATTTTTGAGCAAATCTAGTAATTTTGTTGTGCTAACAAAGTTGCCCATTAACAAACAGCAGCTAACACATTCAAGTGTGATTCTGTCTGATCAACAGTTTTCCAAGCTTTCTTAGTAAGGACAGATACTGATATTGGTGGAAATGTGATGAGAACAGAGATCCTTCTTCCCTATTGCTATGTGAATACTTTGATATCTTATTTGACTGCTTTTCTCTGTTTTAAGTATGTTTTTGTGGTAACTTGAACAACTATTTCTAGCTGCTTAAGGCAGTTATTGATAGGCATAACAGGAATAATAAATCCAAGACAGCAGGGACTTGACCCTTAATGAAGCTGGATATTTGGGTACATATCAGCTGATTAATCCTCCCCAGTACAATAACCAGATAAGTACAAAATCACAGTCTATTGATTTGATTTTTCAAAACATATTCACATATGGCAAGCAAGAACAACAACAAAAAAATCCCTTGCTAACTTCAAACAGATACTTTTCAAAGCTTGGCATGCTCTGTAAGAGTCTGTGTTACTGGTGAACCGTGTTACCATAACTGAGTAAAACCCAAGCTTTTCTCTGGTAACTGAAAGTTAATCTGCAATCAGCAGAATAGTTATCAACAACAACAGATGTATGTAATAAAGAAGGAATATTTCTGATGGGAGGAGTAAGGGACTGAGGGTAAAATGGCAGGAATGGTAATGAGAATTAATTTACAGTCACTTCACATGAGCAGATCCAACCAATATCCAGTTACAATATACACTAGCTCCCCAAACTTCAATGTTATATAGCATCAAAGATTCATAGTTTAGTTAAGTCCCCCTCCTGTTTTTTTAAAGGTGATGAGGGTGAGAAGCTGAAAACCACAACCTTAAAAGCCTCCTCAGGATGCCAGCAAACACTCATTCCAGGAGAACGTAAAACAAAATGGGCCTTCTCATTTCCTTCCAAATCCCAGACCCTAAAAAAACAAAACAAAAAAAAATTGACTGCAAATACATTAACTTTCAGTGCCTCAATACATTCACAAAGGAAGTGACCAAACAGTGTTCATGCTGTATCATTTCAGGAAGTCAGTAAAAGTGGTCAGTGCTGCAGATAATGTATTTTAACGCTGATGAGCCAGGCAGAGCCTCCGTTTAAGTATCAAAATAATTCGACGATTTCATTATCTAAACATGAAATCTTGATGAGGTGCTCCCACTTTGTACTGTACCATTAATAACAGTCAGACAGCACAAAGCAGGAAGGTCAGTCAGTGTTGGTCCAGTCGATATAAGGAACCTAGAATGTAGTACCAAGCAACTTAAATCATGCACATTGCCATGTAAAGGATAAGACCGTGCATTAAAGTATTTTGATTGCCTAATATATGAGTTTCCAGTGTTTCTCGGTAAGACAAGGTTGAGTAATGGAAATATAAGGATCCAGAAATGAAGCAAAGGCAAACAAAAGGATCTATGGCAGAGGTAACATGAGGCAACAAAGGGTCTTGGCAAGCTTTCAACAAATAAACCACATGGGCCAGTTTGTTCTTTTCCTTTAGAAGGACTTGCAGTAAATATCAAGCAGCCATAAAAATGTTAAAAAATCAGCAATATTTGGACAATATGGATTGACAGGGAAGTGTATGCAGAAACATCAAAATTAGGTGATGACCAAGTTTTCTTTGGACACATTCAATATGAGTGTTAATGAGCCATGAAGCTACTTTTGTTTATAAAATGCAACAAAACCAAAACTGAGCCTATTTTACCTCACAGCAACTGACTTTTCCTACAAAATCAGTAGCTCAGCTGTAGGACAAAGACATCACAGTTGTGAATATCAGTCTGAACCACAAGGCTGCACACTATTTATATGCACTTGGACACTGAAACATGCACATATATCCTTCCTCTCTGACATGCAAAACCTTAGAAACAGCCAATTTTTGAAGTAGTGTTCTGCCCAGTCTTTTGAGTTAGATGAGTGGCTACACACTATTATTGTTTATTTTAGAGGATTTTTGCTGACTTCCTCCAGACTTTTTCAGTTTATATCTCACCAGGGTGCTTAGAGCCTTATATTTAAGAGATTTCAAAAAACTCTTAAATAATACATCATAAGTCTAGACAAAATATATGGGAATAAAGTAAATATATTTAATGAACAATGTTGTTTTCTTGTGCCAAACCACAACAGATCAAATATTTGTTCTCCCTGTAGAAAACACAGGGTCTCTAATCTTGAAGAATCAGTGTCCTTATTAAAAAAAGTCAAAACAAAAAGCTGACAAGTGTTTAAAAAATGAAATATCTACTTGATTAGGTAATTTAGAAACATACAATACTTTCTTCTACTGCCAAAAATTTTGCCTTGTAGATTTGTCCAAGTCAAATCAACACTTTCCATGTGTACTTACTGTGCAGGGAGAAAATTATGATACAAGAGAAGATGGTGAATCATTTTGGCAAAAGGAACAAGCCATGATGTTTCCTTCCCTGAGCTGAGTGATGTTATTAGGTGTTGAGACAGAAATTTATGCTTTTTACCTCCCTAACTTTGTTATTTATAAAGTTACCAAACTCGTATCTTGTACTTTGTAAGAATGGCAGAACTGCTAGTAACAAACAGTGGAGAGGGGAGGGGAAGGAATAAAAGCCCCTCTTATATTTTCTTCTTTCTTTATTGATGCCAAAGTTGGTCTAATTTAGTTTTGAAAAAAAGAAAACTCAAACAAACCAAAACCAAACCAGGCAATACATATCAAAATAGATCTTTGTCTGAATGCAGCAAGTCTATACAATTACATACGTGCTCAATTTCCGTGTGACTAACCCAAGTAAAAAATGTGCAAAGACCAAAAATTAGCCAAAATGAATTTCAATTACTTATGCAGTAATCATAACTAAATCAGCTACAGATGCTAAAAAACCCCTCTACTTTTGTCTACATTCCTATCAACTAAATCAATCCAAGATGACTGAGCATTTTGTCTCCCATTCAAAGCTCTTGAAACTTTACTAAAGTTACCACAATTTTATACCAAAGTAAACTAGTGTCTACTCTTCTCCAAACATCCTTATCTTTTGTAACTTGCAATGTGTTACCCTCTTAATTCTCCTTCTCCCTCCATCAACTATTGTTGTATAGACTTGTTACTGGGCTTGTGGTATTTTTTTCTGTTATTTAAAAAAAGCTCCACAAAAAATTTAATGGGGAAAAGTTTGAATGACCACAGTCGAAATAATGGCCAAAGTTTGATTAATGGAAAGTCTCAAAAATAATATGTAATCTGCTCAGTAAATTAATTATTTTTTTAAGTAACTAAGGACTGAGAAATTATATGCTGCAATACTCTCAAAATTTAAACAAACACAAAATACAGACAGGTTGCAAATGCTGTTAAAGAAAATTCTTGAGATATTAGAACATTCCTCGTCACTCACATCTGTAATTAAACAAATGAATGGCAACTGCAGTTATATCAAAGCTTGAAGATATTCAAGCTCCATTAGATCAACTATATTTTATGCCATATGCATGAATATGGATAATGACATGCTGCATATGTGCATTAATTTCATCATACAATGGACTTTTATTACAGTTGGCAAAGTATTTATTAGAACTCTGAAAACCTGTCTTGTGGCAATGGAGATGATCCTTATTTTATATTCTAATTTTCTGAATTACGAATAATTCTAACTAGCAGAATCAAATCCTAACTGGACTTACTGCATAGTAAAAGAACAAAACCATATCGCAATCTTCAGGCATTTCTCAAATCCCCAGAAGATGGAAGTAAAAGCAGGAATTCTTCCAAGAGAAGATTTCAAACAGTTTTAGTGAGTGGGGTGGGGGCTAGAACAAACCTTGACATCTGATAAGATTCCCAACCACAAAGAATGATCAACTACACTTGAACCATTACTCAAAGATTACTCATATCCAACGTGGTTTTGTTGTTTTGTTGAGTTTTTAACATCTAACTTTAATACATTTCTTTATATCACCATCAGGCGTATTTCATGTGTGAGGAAAATCCTATTACTTCTGAAAAGCCTAGAGGACTATGGAGAAGGGAAAGATTCCTGTTACTGAAATCACACAAAGGTAGAGTGAAATCGTTCCTTACTGAGAGCAAGGAGTGAGGAAATCTCACTAAAGGAAAATGGAAGTGGACAGATTAGTTAACACTGCAGAGAATACAACCAACACCGGCCTTATCTAAAGTGTTCTGCCAACTCCATATGGAGGTGGTTATCAAACAGAAGGCTGAAGTGGAACTGTAGGAGTTCCTTCTATCTGGTCAGGTGAAATATTCAAGATAATTTCTAGTAATTTATTTTACTGACAAAGAATGTAAGTTATCTAACGCAAAAACAGAAACCACACAGCATTTTAGAAAAAATGTGACGCTTCATTTCTATCCTTTCAAACAAAACAAAACAAACAAAAAAAAAAAGTCTGCTAAGAGTTATCAGCTTATTAAATGCTGCTGTGGTATGACTTTTACTGAGAAACTCAACTACAATTCTACCAGTGACTTTCTAAAATATAAATTAACTTCTAAACAAATCTAATGCCATTACTTCTATTTAAAAACTACGTTCTAGCACTGTGTGACCCTTAACATAAATAATAATACGCCACACAGGAAATTACTACATCATCCTCGTATTTTGAAGACTTCCTAACTAAAAGCTTATTCACCCACACCTAAGACCAGACTGAAAAAACATTCCACATATTTGATTCGGAAAGCGTTTTTGTTTTTTAAGCTGACGGGAGAGCGGTTAATATTTGCACTGTGGTTGTGAAGTACAACACCACAAGTTGGTTAATACTTGCATCGTGGCTGTAAAGTATGACAGAATTGTGTAAGACCACATTCAGGGGAACAGGGACACGTGTAAAAAGGGGGCAAATTTAAAAACTAGACTCTTAAAAAAAATTCAAGACCCTTCTTTATTTCCCTCAATTATAATGCATAACTAGCTTGATAAACTGTAGCGAGCACACTTGAGTAAGGACAAGTATTTTGGTATGACATTTCTTATATGAAGAGAGACTGGAGAATCCAATCACACAAACGGATGAAGGTAGAACAACATGAAATAAAACACTTTTTATAAAAACACTGGTAAAAATCCATCATTGCACTAAAATGGGAATATACAAATAAAATTTTTATAGGTCGAAATAAGTGATAATGACAACTTTTCAATACAGCCAAAGACTGAAATATTTATTGAGTAAACAAGGTAAGATTCAAGTGCAACGTGTGCAACATGTGTTGGCAATACATTAAAAAACACAAAACAAAAAAAATAAACAAGAGTTACCATTAGCTTTCCTTCATATTGTCTAAAGAAAAACCTACATAAAATAACTGGGGCGTAAGAGTACCATGTGAAAAAAAAAATGCTACAGATTAAACCCCCTTAAAACCAGACGGAACACATTTTGAGAGTCTAGCTGATTTAGCTTTCAGTGGTATCAAACCTTTCCCCAAAATGTCTGTCCAGGGAGCACAGCTAACCTTCTGATGGGCTGGCATTTATGTTACGTGCAACATAACACTGAACTTCACAGTGACTGATAAATTAATTCACAAAATCATTCTCTATGAAGTGGCATGAACCATGGCCTACGTAACTGAACAGAACTCAGAAACGAATCAAAGGGCAAGTCTATTCACAGACAAAGTGGAAGATAACGCAACTGTACATTCTTTTGCACAATGATGTACTTTAAGGAATAATTAAAAGAAAAGGAGAAAGTGAGGGAGAGAAAGGGATGGATGAGTCCTTTTCAGCTTTTTAAAATGTGAACTTTTATGATACCAAGAAATGGACAAGCAGATTACTTTAATTACACATAAACATTATATAGAATTTTGAAACTGAGATATGAAAGTTAGATCATGAAGGAACTAGGCTTAAAGGAAAACAATTAGATTAAATTCAAGAGGCAATTTACTTTTCTGCCATGACCACATTTGGCTTTCAGCAGTAGTGTATAAATATCCTAAATTTGATTTTTGACTGTATATATGAGATATTTGCTTTTATTTATTGTTACTTCAATTGCACTTAATATGTTATTACATATGACTTATAAATAAAACTGAGTAAAATTTTCGTTTAACGTAACGTTTGTTATTTTAGCTATTTCCTCTGCCATTTTCTTTAGAATTTTGCAATGAAACATCAGAAATATTTTTTGTATTTTTTAAGAAAGATTACAGCAATTCTGAAATGTGTAAATAAGTGAAATGCAGCAAAATTTTAAAATGGCAATATCCTACCAAAGATACAGATTAACTCAATGCTTATGAACAGCTTCGTCCCTCGGATTTCCCCTGAAATACAGCCATCCCTGGGACCAAAAGAAGAAAGTAATATATGATATTTAGGACTCAGGATTTGAATTTTTCAATCAAATTTCCAGATGTAACTTTTATCCACAAGAATTTAGATTCTTAATATAAATATCGTTGTAAGTAACTGTAACACAGTGAGTTTTAAGAGTGTTCCAAAGATGTCTTCTTTTAGAAAAGCAATTTTTTTTTAAGGCAACATCAGTTTTGACATTTTTGGTGCAGTGAAACATTAAAGTGTACTGCATATTTACATACCAACACCTCTCTGCTTGTCTACGAACGCACATAACACTTTTACTCACAACCACCTGACGCAGATGACCACTGCAAATATTTTTATGCTAGAGTATTTTAGTTTGGCTCTACTTCACAGCTGGAAAAAAGTCCTGTGTTGTGAGATCAAGGCCAACAAAGACAATATGCAAGAAACAACAAGAACTCCTGAGTGACACAGCAGCAGTTGAAAGGCAGGAACACTGAATATCACCAGTATCTGACTTAAGACTGTCTGTCCTCCAGCCAAAATGACTGAACCTACTGTTGCAGCAGCTTGTGGCAAGGACTGTTGAGCGCATGAAAACTGAAAATCTCCCTTCCTTAGAGGTCTCTGCTAAACTTACTATTAAACTTTCTACTGAGTGAAAGCCAGAGAAGACCTAAACACATTTGTATGTATTCATTACATACTGAAATACTGTATTAAAACTTTATGAAGACTTAAAAGTGGAACTCAAAACTTCGTGTCCTTGTACTAACTGTTCTAGAACTTTATTCCACAGGTATTAACAAATGATGTATCCTGAGAACAATTTCAGAATAGAAACTCAGTACAGACAGAAGAATTATTCCTCTTCTTACATTACTGCTGAAGCAAATGACACAGTAAGTTAAGAATGATTTTGGTAAGTCCCAAGGAATGCATTTTCCATTAGTTTTGAAAGTGTAACCTTTAAATTCAGTAGAAAAAGTCTTCATGCCCCACATCTATGAATGGAAAAAACAAGAAATCAAGTAGCCAAAAAAAATCCTACTTATTTCTCGTGGCTTTTAACCAAAGACTTTATGGTTTATGGCATAAAATGTCCTTCATAGTTACTAAGCTGAAATCTTGTTACTATATAGTAATTATATAACTTTTATTTGTCTTTAAATTAGTATCAATTAGACTACTGGTTTTAAAAGAGTTTTCTTTCATCCAGGAACACAGAGCATTTCATAAAATAAACAGAAAAAGGCCACACGGTCAAACAACTTTTTGCTAAATAAGCCCAAAATTAGTTTAGTTTTAATAAAGAAGTCAAGGAGAGGAAATATATCAGAACAAGCTACATGTAAGTCATATACTTCTCCTATTCATTCCTAATGATTTTATTGGAAATATAGACGGGGCATCTACGGAGAATCTGCCTACTCGTCAAAGTAGCATTTCTGAGATCCTCAGGGTGTTACAACCACAGGCCTTTAAGATTATCTATTTAGGTAGGACAGAGTAGCTCAACTAAAGCTACTAAACTGTGATTTATACCAGTTGATGATCTACCCTTCACAAAATGTCATACACGGAGTAATCTTTCTAAGAGCTATTCCATTCTTTCCTAACAGGTAGAAGATGGCTTAAATGAAAAATGACTTTTCCCCCCCTGCCCCGAGTCACCTATATAGGAATTGATATGGTGGTAACTTCAAAGAGCAAATATATAATTCATATAATTGGAGAAGAAACTAAAACAGTTCCTCAATTGAGAAAGTTTTGAATTATCACAGCTATTACAGAGAAAAGATGATGCTTTCTCAACTCTCTTGCTGCTCTGCGGCAGTGACCTGCAAAGCCTGCATAGTTGCCCTTCTGATCTCTCCAACTGCTTTAGAGGGATAAGAAGAGCAGTTTTTGGCAGATTCAAGCACTCTGCTGGAAGAAGAAGATGGGTGACCTTTTGATAATGAACAACTGTACCACAGAACTTTAACCAGCCCTTTCCAAAGCATTAAACCATGTTTCCCTTCTACTTCCAGTAATATATATCTAAATACCTGGGTTTGAAGCAGCTATAATCATGGTATTTTGAGCTGCCAGTACCCTTGTGTAAGTATGGTAATGTTTTTAGGCTATGTCATCCCACCTCCTGGTGAGGCTACTAAATTTGGGTAAGCAGACAAGTTCACATCTGTTGATTTTAAACTTGACTCGTCTGATGACAGAATGGATAGAGAGGGTCTATATGATTCAGAACTGAGCTATGCATGGCTTTTATTCTTGTCCAGCAGGGACAAAAATAGTGTATGCAATTCCAAGACAGAACAGTTTTCTTCACATTGAGTCTAGTTGGTTCAAAATATTGTTTTGAAAAAAAACCCCAACCCACAAGTCACAAGAAGGAGCCAGTCTGCAACCTAAGTTAATAAGAATAGTCCATTTCTTGTCTTGTGAGTGAACTGGTCTTGTCAGTGGGCCATGAAGGCCAACTAAAAATAATAAATGCTTATTTATTTACCTGAACATGTAAGGCATTCGCACACAGAAAAAGTCAAACACTACTATTTCAATAGTGTTTTGAACAAAATGCATACCTGCAGGTGTGATCATCACTTACGCTTGCAACTTCTTGACCTTCATTGGGAGCAAACACCAGATCATTAATGTAATCTGAGTGGCCATCAAATGTCTGTCAATCAGAAAAAATAAATACTTTTACCTTAGAGCTGCCTGCTCTATCAGACCACAGTGTGTTTAACAGGCCTGCTAATGGAATAAGTGTTAAGATAAAACTATCATTTTACATGGAAGGTAAAACAAATGTTTATCGGTAACTGGGTTTCTTTAAAATATCTAACTCATATGTAGATCCATACTGTAGGTGAAAAGATGCCCCACTGCTCCTTGTAGTTACCACAGAGGTCAGTTTGATGCTCTTGCTTGACAGAGATCAGTGAATCATACTAGAGCTTTTTCTTTCTTTTGACCACTGAATTTTGAAGGTAGAAGATAATAAATCTCAGAAAGAAAGAGGAGAATGAGCAGGAAGTGAATGTGTGCGTGATCTACCTATATTAAAGAACTCTGATTACTGGTAAGGAACTCTGATCTCTGAACAGTAATTTTTCCTAGGGATTCCTGCAAGCAGCAATAGATTTTATCCCAAAGGAGCAATAAACCAGCCTCTTATCCAGCACATGCCCTTTTCCAATCAGTCAGTGCACAAACTGCCTAAGAGGATATGTCTACTAAAGATGGCAGGCCAAAAGGCTACCTTTAGACAAAAGAGTGAGAAAACTCTCAGTGGAAGAAGAAACAGAAGACAACACACATTAAGACTTTGACAAAATCAAAAATGAGGAAAAGCAGTAGAAGCAAAATCAAGCAAGCTATAGAGTACCTCAGCAAATATCCACAATTTCTTTTAAGCATTTGAGAAGAGCATTGTGCTCTCTGCTTTATGAGCTGTTGTGCTTAAGAGGAAAGAAAATGTGGTATAGCTCACACTCTTCTTTTTACTATGAATTAATAGATCATCCATTCTCAAATAATAGGAGACAAGCACTCATGGTGTGAACACGCATGTGAACTGTCACTCAAAAGCAAACATCTGATGTTCTATCAAAAAGCATGAAGTTATTTCAGTGGAAACCTTGTTACTGTGTAATTCTTCTCACCTGATGCTTCTTAATCCTGACATTTTTATTTCTAAGTACTGCAAATAATTTATCTGTAACAAAAACCAATTTAGCAGCACAGCTTTTCTGAAGAAAAACAAAAATCCCAGTTGCAGTAAAAATTAAAAGTTATATAATTCTTATTTTGAAAATTCTTAAGTTATTTTGGCCATAATATCAAAACACCTTTTCCACCCCCCTTAATTCTGTTAAGTGTTTTGTGTTTATCTACAGACATCAGTAATGGTTTGAGGTTTACAGTATCATCAAAAACCTAAGTTAAATACCTTATACACATTTAGCATTAGGCAAGCATGCAAAAATCTCATTTAGGGTCCAGTTAAAGTTTAAAGTACTTTCAAATTCATTCACATGGGGGCTAGGTATGAATAAATCATCTCAGGTCTCATTAGCAAAAAATCAGCTTTCTCTATGTGAGCATTTATACATATTTGCTCTCATTAAATACATCTCTGGTGTTTTTGAAAGGCAAATGTCCACGTGTAGATGTATCTGGTATTGTTCCACCCTCTTCTATTCAGTCCCACTGATTAAGTCTCAAGGCGTAGCTGCTCTTGTTTTGCCCAGCAAGGTATCATAAAAATGAGACAAAAATATCCCATGGATAATAGCATGGGAGGGAGAGATTGCAGAGGAAAACAAGGTCAAAGGAAAACAAGTGTCACAATTTTCTGAAAGGAAAACACACTACCTTTTCTCTAAGTATAGCTGTTCTGAGGAACAAATTCAGAACTGCTAAAAAAAAAAAAAATCTCTCAAGCACATACAAGAACTAAATCCCCCTCTCTAAAAAACATTTTCAGCAGCCAACTTTATTTTTTCCAATAGGTCCTAATTTTATTAAAACCTAATGGATTATACCAGAACAAATATATCCTAAGATGATGCTAAACTGTTTAGACAGAAATGCCAATTTTTGAAAACTTTCAGCATTCTGAAAAATGCTTCATTTTACTCCCCCAGTTCTGATGAAATATGCTTTTTATTAAACAAAATTTGAAGCAGGAGAAGGAAGCCATAACTTATTTCCAAATGAAAACCTCAAAAGAAGAAAATGGTTTCATGAAGATCCATCAGTCATATTTTACCTTTTGTTTTTTTGTTCTGGGCTTGATCCAACCCATAAATTTTGGATTAGTTGTGTTGACAAAGTAATGGAAAACTCGGTGTGCTTCAAGTTCCTTCTTGATAATTACATCAAGACAGCCTTTCCATGGGGAAAACAGAGTAAGATTACTCAGTCTATCCCTCCAGAAGCAACACATACAAATTGCTCATTATAAAAGACAAAATGTTCAGAGATTACATTGTGACTGTAATCACATACTCCCTTCAGCATTGTTTGCACGTTCTGTACCTCTCCTGAAAATCCCATGTGTTAAGTGTACGCTATATAGTGGATAAAAGTTTTCCATGTGTTCATCCTTAAGTTCAACCTAAGGTTTATGAAATCGGCTTCCTGAGGTATCAGTTAACTGTTAGTAAAAAGCCACTGTATCGAACTTTATTGAAAGCCAGCGCAGTGTAGTAGCTCACGGAGAATTTGTGAACAGCTGAGACTCTGCATGTGCTTTAAATCAGAGTTAGGCGTTACTTTTTTCTTGACAAGAAGTCTAATGATTGTCCAGGGATAAGAAATTAAGGTCGTTACCCAGAGAAAGGATTTTCCACACTTTCCATCAAGAAACCCCAGAAGACATTTCTCAAAGACAACTTTTACCAATATAAACACACTAATCCACATTCTTTCTTTTCATTAATGAGTTCCCTGCTAATATGTAAAAATATCTATCACAGTACATTCTTAATAAAGTTCTTAGACTGTTAATTCCAGTGATGGAGCTGGCATAAACAAAGCCAACAGCTTTGTTTACTGTTAAATTCAAGCCATTTGTATTGAATTTTGTATTGAATACCAAACAATTACAGAATCATTAAAGTTGGAAAAGACCTCTGAGATCACTGAGTCCAATCATTAACCTAACACTGCCAGGCCCACCACTAAACCATGTCCCTGAGCACCACATCTACGTGTGTTTTGAACGCTTCCAGGGACAGTGACTACACCGCTTCCCTGGGCGGCCTGACCACTCTTTTAGAGGAGACATTTTTCCTAATATGCAATCTAAATCTCCTCTGGCGCAACCTGAAGCCATTTCCTCTTGTTCTCTTGCTTGCTACCTGGAGAAGAGACTGACCCCCACCTGGCTATAACCTCCTTTCAGACAGTTTTAGAGGGTAATAAGGTCTCCCCTGAGCCTTCTCTTCTCCAGACTAAACACCCTCAGCTCTCTCAGCTGCTCCTCAC
This sequence comes from Cephalopterus ornatus, assembly GCA_013396775.1. Lineage (NCBI taxonomy): Eukaryota > Metazoa > Chordata > Aves > Passeriformes > Cotingidae > Cephalopterus > Cephalopterus ornatus. Next base: position 465,554 of record VZRE01011202.1, on the reverse strand, counting down.
TCTTCACCAGCCTTGTTGCCCTTCTCTGGACACGTTCTGACACCTTCAATGTCTTTCTTGTCATAAGGGGCCCAGAACTGAACACAGGATTTGAGGTGCCGAGTACAGAGGGACAATCACTTCCCTAGTCCTGCTGGCCACACTCTTTCTGATACAATCCTTGTTAATCAAAAATAAATTAAAAAAATACAATTTAGAAGCTGAATTTAAGTCAATGAAGTCTGTAGTACCAGGCTCATCCCACTGTTTCATTATTTCCACTTATTATCCATCCATCAGTTACAATGTTAAAGTAACTTCACATTCTGCTGAAAAGTTAAAAGATGTAATTCACGACTTAACATTAAAGCCTGTTGTCTGAAATATCAGAAAACTGGCAGGTCTTACATAAATAGGTAACTTTAATAAGGAATGACAGAACTTTTAGAACTATTTTGTCAAAAATGCTACCGAAGTTGATAATAAATATGTCAGTTATCCCACTGCCCTGGTGGCAAAGTCACATAAATTGACCAAAAATGAAAGAAGGAAATTAAAGGTGTGTGCAGGTATGAAGCAACATAAAAAGCATTTTCTTTAAAGACATTTTGGCTTTAGTAACATCCATCTTTACTTCTTATGCCATACTTTTATTCATTCTATTATCAGTATGACCAGATTCACTTAGTTTCTGTATGACAAATGTAATTGTCTTACTAATACAAGTTAACAAACCACAAAAAAAGTGTATCATTTTCTCCTTTATACCCAATAAACCACTCTCACCAAATGAGGCATGATCATATTCTAAAGCAGTAAAAACCAAGGAACACTCCCCAGGTTTCTTTGTATTAATTAGCTTTGCTTACTCTTAGCTAAGAAAAAATTAAAAAAAAAAAAAAATCAAACTGGATAGTATAAATATCTAATTGATAGTAGTAGTTCGACTGGGACATTGTTTCAAAGGAAGAACTTGGAAGAAAATCAAAAGATCATGTAGCTGATAATTACAGTAATTCCCACTTTAAAAACAGGCAGGTATATACAGTACAATACTTATCCCTAAAGATGATGGATACAGGATCTGTCACAGTTCTGTGCTCTATCTCATACAGTACATGAAGCAAAGTGAGGCAGAACGACAGTTAAAGATTCGACTTCACTAAGAACTAAATTATCTTTTAAAAATCAGCTTAGCTGCCCTTACCTTAAATTCATTCTTGTCCTGAAGGTCTGAAGTAAACAGCCTTAACTTCCGATCAGAAGCTGCAGTACAAAACCTATACTCAACAGACAAAAAAAAAGCCTTTCAGTCAATCAGCATTGCAATGGTTGACTTTGCAGCAGTTTTCCTTCAGTTTAAACCTGCAAAGTGACACGCAAAGGAAAAATCAGATTTTGAAAAACACCAAAAGCATCTATCTTAGCTATTCTGCTTCGGCAACAGGTAGAGTTTTAATTGGGACTTATCAATAGCGTGTACCAAGTGCCAAGAATACTTTTTCATAGACAGAAATGCAAAACATTTCGCAAAGCTAAATCTGAATCAATTATCAATTATCCATTATCTGAAATATCTTTCATAACTGCCACTGAAACTTCCCTTGGAAGAAGTTAAGAGTCAGAGCACAAAAAAGAACCCTCATTAACAGTGGTCTAAATACCAAAACATAAAATTCATAAATCAGTTTCTAACAAATTTAAACCAAAAAGCTGTACAAAAATGCAGCAGTAAGCAACTATCATAATTCTGAAGAATTATACAAGCTACTGAGAACATATTAATTCTTAAGTGCACATTTAATAGCTAACTATCTTCTTAGATTTACACCTCAGTGTCTCTCACAAGTAGTATTTGACCTGCTCTAAAACACAGCACAGACCATGCAGGCCAATACAAATAATTAGCTTTATAGAGGAGGCCATTACAATGATCTCAGAAAAGTTCTGAAATCCTTTTTCACAGATGTACAAAGAATGAACCAACTGCATCTGACGTTCATGAAAATAATGAAAAAAGTATTATTTACTGCTTGTTCACTGGGGAGAGGGTCAAGGGGCACAAGAAGTAGAACAAAAAAACAAACAAATGAACAAAACCAAACAAATCAACAACAAAAAGATAATGTTCTACTGAAGTGTTCAGGGACTTCATCAGTGATTTCTCAAGAGTTAGATTTCACTCATAAGCTTTGAACACACCGATATTAAGGAACTAGGGAAAACAGGTAGGAGGCAAGGATTCATTGTACTCGTTTACTCTAAGTACCTTATCTGGGGAGGTATAGCATCAAGTCTAGTTTCGGGACTCCATGCTATGGCATCAACTCTGATTCCGTGGTGGAATGTTCTTAGTGTCTTATATTGCAGGCCTTCCACTTCTGCATCCTCCTCCTACAAAAATATTGCAGTTAGCTGATTCAGAACAATGTCTTGGTGACTTCTAACAAATCAGATTGAGATGAAATGCAAAGGCTTTCAAAATCTACAAAATCTGGGATCTTTTTAGATCGTAACACCGTCAAAGTGAAAACCGGGAACATAAGGAAAGTATTAACTTGAAAAATTTAAGTACTTAAAAAAATACATTAAATTACTGTAGTCTCGAGCCAGAGGCCAGGGCAGAACACAAAAATCAGAACTGAGCTGCAAAGATGCTGAGCTCATTCCTTGTACAGGTAGTATCTTCACAGATAGAACTAAAGCCACTTATAACAGCATGGTAAGTAAGTACACACTGCAGTGAGGAGAAACAACGTGGGCAAAAGCAAGCATGTCATTTAAGCTCTCTTTTCTCCTAGCTGCTTTTACACTATGGAAAAATGCTAGCACTTTCAGGACAGCAGTCTTCAAACAGCAGGAGCTAGAAAGGTGCCCTCTGTCATCTAACCATAATTACAAACTTGTTTGTTCTTCCCACTGGTGAGAACACCGGATGGTGAGAAAAATGAAACGAGCCGGGGTTGTGGACTCCATCAAACAGTTGACCTCTAAAAAACTTATCATAAGTTTTCAAAACATCTAGTGGATATTTCTACAGAATTTTCTCTATGTCACAATTCTGCTTTAGGGTAAAGAGCCTCTGCATTATGCCCTCTGCATAATGTAGAGGGTAAGCTGAGAATGCATGACATTATCCACAGTTTTCAATGCTTCTCAACAGGGAGCAAGGACAGAATTTTGCTCCCCTACTTTGAAACACTCAATGACTCCACATGTGGAAGGGAAGATATTATTAAGATATGAAATTACAGAAAAACTACCTTGTACCAGTGGTTGTAATTTTAATTACTTCCTTTTCAAGGCCTACACTGGTAGAGAGCAATCCAGATGACAGTATGTTTTTGTGGTCAGCACTAGGTGCCTTTTCAGAAAAAATTCCAACAGTAAGACTCCAGGGAATAACAATAATAAAAATACCAGTTATGGTATTATTCATAATAGACAAAGTACAAAAATAACATTGCATGATAGACAAGTGAGATGACGAAAAAAAGCTTAAAAATTTCAAACCATTGTCTCCAATTGATTTTCAAGCATCTAAGCAAAAAACTCCACCTAATTAAAAACATCTTATACAGCATAAGAATATACAGTACTCAGTATTTCACATTTTAAAAACTTTCACAATACGATGACTAAATAATTTCAAGGTAAGAAAGCATATTTTACTGTTTTCAACAGTCTGTGAGAGAGATCCAATAAAAACAATTGGGAAAGAAAAAACATAAAAATTAGCTAATTATTTCTACAGTCCTTCCCTAAAAGAAATACCTACAAAATTAGCACGGACATGTTAGTTCTAACCTTGAAAGTAGCTGCAATCTTTTCCGTTTCATAGGCTAGCTGAAAGCTTTAGAAGATAATTTAATCTAAATAGCAAATCTATGTAGAAGAAAATATAACTGTGCAAAAATGTGCCAATTACCCAGTAATAAAGATTACCATATATATGTATTATCTATATATTATAAAGAGCAAAGATTAAGTCACATATTTCCAAAGTTGGGCATTTAAGTTCTGAGACATTCACCAACATTAGCAAGAAATACTAACATGGGATTACTCTTTCAGTAGAACACTCTTGATTTCTTTGCAGTCTATTCAGAGTGTAGTGATAGAAGAGCGGTAACAATTTTAAACTGAAAGAGGGCCAGTTTACATCAGATATTAGAAAGAAATTCTTTACTGTGAGGGTGGTGAGGCACAGGAAAAGGTTGCCCAGAGAAGCTGTGGATGCCCATCCCTGGAATTCTTCAAGGACAGGTTGGATGGGGCTTTGAGCAACCTGGTCTAGTGGAAGGAGGAACTAGATGACCTTTAAGAGCCCTTCCAACCAAAACCATTCTGTGATTCTATGATTCCATATATATATATATATATTTCTATTTTCCTGAAGAACAAATATCCCAAACTTGTTAATGTAATAAACAAGTAAAATTGTCCCCTGTTTACACAGGGAGAGGAGGAAAGAGGAAAGTGGCCAGAGTCTTCCTGCAGGTAGAGGTGCTGGCAAAGTAAGTTTCAGGACACAACTAATAAAATCAACAATAACACAGACTAACCTGAAATCTGCAGGTCCCAATAACTACGTAATTATTGCCACCATAAGCAATGAGGGAGCACGCATCTCCACTATCAAAGGGATTGAATTTTACCACATGCACATAATCTTCACAATCCACAGTGTAAGTAATGTTTCTAGTAGAATCTTGCTTCATTTTCAGTGGATTAAGTCAAGGTATCACAGAAGCAATGTCTTCTCCAGGACGAAAATCTACATTCCTACACAGAAAGTTTTAAAAAGCAAAGATTACTGTTTGAAGATGTAAGAAAAAAAGAATGAATATAAGAAAAATGAAAGAAAAAATGCAAAAGGTATTTGTGGCAGAGCAAATCAAAATTTCCTGTAACATCATATTTAAGGACACAAAAGCTGCACTTAAGCTTATTATTTTTAGATGTAATGTAGTTTCATCAATCAAAATATTTACTAACCTAGCATATGTTCAAAACTGTCTCTACAGACTTCAGCAATGACTGCAGATTTTGTGCTACTCTTGGCAACCCAAACAGCAATACAAGAAATTAAGTAACTGCACACACCGGAAAGGTCATATACTGTATTTTAAAATTTTCAACAAATGACAAGAAATGATACATTAGTACCTTAAAATTCTGTTTACTTGTCTACCTCTTTAAAGGCTAACTAAAAGCAGAGTTAACCAAAGCTACAGAACTGCAAATAAAAGTAGTCATGCATAATATTTAAACATGATTTCATGATTTAAGCCTCCCCAGCTGCAGAGCACCTAGTACCTCTGTGTAGTAGAACTTGTACTTTAGTGTATTTAACCAACTTAAAAAAAAAAACAGGTTCTTGTGCTAGAACTCAAGAGGCTGAGATACACAGCTGATTTCAGAATCACTCCTTTTGATTCCAGTACAGATTTGATGTTAGTTTATGCCTTTTTGGGAAATCAGACTTTTAACTAACAGACACCTCATGGAAAACCAGCTTGAAATCTCAGACCTTTGCTGTGTTAATGATCTGAAGGTCTCAGCATCCATGACTGAACATTTTTGTTGGGAGCCGGCCAGGTTTGACACGGGCATCGCTCAGACGCAGAGAGGCTCTCCATAGTTGTGTGTTTATTTATTAATCCATCCAACAAATCACCACCATAAACACTTAAGCCATATAACTCGCATTGCTTTGCTCCTAAGGCCAAATGCAAGTTCTAACCTTACCTGTAGTTTTCTTCCTTTAAGGCTTCCCACAAACACAAGCCATTACAGAATGTGTTTAGGGGTGGGAATGGACCTTAAAGATCACTTAGTCCCAACCCCCCTGGCCCGGGCAGGGACACTTCCCACTAGACCAGGTTGCTCAAGGCCTTATCCAACCCGGCTTTAAACACTTCCAGGGTTGGGGTATCCATGACCTCCCCGGGCAACTTGTTCCAGTGTCTCACCACACTCACAGTGAAGAATTTCTTCCTAATATCTAACCTAAATTTCCCCTTTCAGTTTTAACCCATCACTCCTTGTCCTGTCACCGCAGTCGCTGACGAAGAGCCCCTCTCCGGCTTCCCTGTGGGCTCCCTTCAGATACTGGAAGGTTGCTGTGAGGTCTCCAGGCAACCTTCCCTTCTCCAGGCCGAACAGCCCCAACTTTCTCAGCCTGAACCATCAGCCATCAGACTAGTTTTAAGCGAAAATACCAAGAATATTATTAGCTCCACTTCTTCAGGAAACACTCAGGGCAACAGAGCCGCGTGGGTGCCCGCTACCTCCCCCCATCCATCCGCCTCCTTTACCCCCCGTACTTCCCCCTTTGTCCCCTCAGGGCGCAGCTGCTGCTGCTCCCCGGGGAGGCTGCCCCGGTTCCCCCGGGACGGGGGTGCCCCTACCCGCACCTCAGAGGCCCCTCCGCGGCCCCGGCCCCCGCACGGCCACAAGGCGGTCCCGCTCCGCCGCCGCCCCTCCCGCGCCGGGAGCGCTCCCTGTGCTTCCGGGGCAGCGGCGCCCGCGCCCATTGGGCAGCGCGGCGGATTTGAACGGAGCCGGCGGGGCTCCGGGAGCCCCGCAGAGAGCGGCAGCGGCCCGGGCTCGGGGGTAAAGGCGCTCCCGGAGCGGCGCGGCGGTCGCGGCTGTTCTCGGGGCGGGGCCGTGGGAAGGGGAAGACGCTCCCTGGGGTGGCCGCAGCGGGAGCTTTCGGCCGGGGGAGCGGTACGGGGGTTGCGAACGCTGGTCCGCAGGGTTTTTGGCTAGTTCGGGCTGTTTCCCCGGGGGTTTGCTCGGAGTAACAGGTATTGCCCCTTGGAAACCTCTCGGAGCAGGGAGAAAGAGAAAAGCCTCCGGAGAGGTTTCAGCGTGTCCCACGCTGACTTGCAGCTGCCCAGCTGTTTCGGAACTCTGCGGCCCCCACGTGACTTCATGTCAGCGTGAAAACAATAAAGCAGGTTGTCCTCTTCGGACGTTTTGGAGGGTGAGATGGTGTTAGTTGTTGTTGCCGTCTTGCTTGTTGCCTGATGTCTCCTGCTTTCTCTGCCCCTCGCACATGCTTCATCCCTTTTTCCAGTCGTGCCAATCACCAAAACACAAAGCCAGTGTGGGCTCCGCCTTAGCTGGGTGAAATAAAGCAAACGGCTGGTTTTGTGTTCTGGAAGTAAGCACTATGGGTATTGCTCCTCTACTGTCACTGGTGTTAGGGAACTTTGTTTCAGAACAGAGTAAGTTTAAAGGCAAATTTTTACTACCGTGTCTAGTGCCTATGTCTTGACAAATGCAAGAAGGTGAAAAAGACCAAAGCTTGAAGTAGTCCAATTACTGTCAGAGGAAATAGGGGAGATAATGACTTACAGAATTTAGGAAAAAAAAAAATAAAGAAAAGGACTACATAGCTAACAAAAGTATTTAGAGTTGTCTTTGTTAGTAAGTCTTAAAAATACTAAATCTCTTTTCTTATGGTTTAAAACATCCTCATATACCCTGGTCTGAATATATAGTGAATGCAGAAACTACAGAAGACAGTCCAAGGCTGCTTTTGGAGACAAAACACTGTCATGTTTGTGATAACATTCTTATATGTTGGTATAATGTAAAAGGTAAATAAGGGATCTTCATGAAGGTGTGACATACTTTTAACTCCTTATCCTCACAGTTGCTTTGTCACAGTGAGGCAAATCTGATTTAGTGGAAAGAGTTTATTGAAGGAACTTGATCTTTAAGAAGATACAACAGGATTTGCACAGCTTATTAGAAAGTTAAGGCATGCATATGCTTTTTGCACAGTTATATTCATTTTTCTCTTGATTATCTCTGTTTTCCACTCCAGACAATGATTACTTTCCAGCAAGAAATTTTGAACTTGGTCAGGTGTTTCAGAAGACAATGGCGTTTATTTTCAAACTCTGAAAGGACTACAGTATGTGGAGCAGACTGCATGCTGCTGGCATTGCAGCTGTCCATGGCTGAAGTCAACAAACAGGTTAGCATTCTTTTCGGTATGTTCTTGGTACCTAGTACATCTTAAACTTGGTTCCCCTACTGCTTAGGCACCAACATGAAACGGCAGTTTCAGTCACTTCATTCCTGTTTGTTACAACAGGGTGCATCTGAGGGTCAGATGCAGCAAGGCACTGAAATTGATATGATTATTGAATCAGGGCTTAGAAAAAAGAACTGAAAGACAGATGGGAGGATGGTAGTGCTTTAAGTGTACATTTGAGCACCAGAATTTAATATTAAACACTAGCATATTTTTACTGGTCATGTAGCTTCTGTTTATTTCCATCAAATGGTTTCTTTTGTGCTGTAGATCAGAGTGGGAGAACTATGGCATTTGGGATACGTCTTTTTTCTGAGTCCTCCAAAAATTGCTTGGAATGACATAAGAAGAATATCAGTATAAAACTGATTTGGTATAGTCTGCATGAGTTGTACTTGCAACAGTCTGTTCTTAGCTGCCGATTTTCCTGACACTCATCAGATGAAGACCTATATGGACATATAAGTTGTGAGTGTGCACCCAGTGCCAATAGGAATTGTATGGCTTTCTTTGCATCTGTGCAAGAGGTGTCTGTCAAATGATGAAGAGGAGGTGTAACCAGAAGGTGCCTCTGAAAGAGGCACTATGGCTTGTTAAAGCAGAGGGACTGGGCATTAGCAGTCATCTGCAACATATCAGAAACAGTTGCAACATACAATCAGGCCTTTGCACATGTTTCATCTAATAAGCACTATTGCAGTTGGTCAGATAGCAGAACAGAACCTGGGTTTTTTTTTCTGATTATACTAGTTGGTCTAATAAGACAAATTATCAATGTGTATAAACTGTGTGTGTGCATTAAACTATTTTAGCATTTGCATGTGCTGCCTCTGAAGTTCAATTTCTTCAGATGGGTGTATGTTCATAGTGTCAGATTAAAATGTGCCTGTTTTATTTTGTTCAGCACTGAAACTTCAAACTTAGATGTAGAGCATTACAGCTCTATATAACGAGCTGTTCCTTTTTAGGGCTCTGATTTAAATACAATAATTTTATATCATTAACATAACACCTGTAGGATGGACATCTATTATAATAAAATCAATTACTTCAATAAAAATAATATTGCTATTAGGCTATTGTCTGGCTCTATTGAAAAAAAAACCAAAAAAACCCCCAAAAAAATCCCCCAAACCAAAAAATCTAACCTACCACAAACAGGAAAAAACCTGTTTTCGTTCTTTAGCAGGCTGGAAAACTTTAATGGATTTGGTGTTTTAACAGTTATCTCTATCTGCAGTAGAAATGAAAAATAACAAAGCTTTTTGAAGAACTCCTGAAAATTTTTTTTAAAGTTTCATAATCTATTAGTCTTAAATTTCACCAGAATGAGAGTAGCAAACTGTGATAAACACTGATGAAATAGCAGGGATGAAAGAAAAAAGAAAATCTATGCTTTGAATTCCTCTGAAAATACTTTATTTTGTACCACAGTTGTGGCCATACGGCATAAATACAAGTGGTGTAAGGTCTGTGGAGAAAGCTAATACCTTTTACCTAGATTTGTTAGAATAGATCTAAAATCTAGGAACACTTTCAAGAGAAGAACCTTTTGTAAGGTTTGAAATAGAAATAACAGTTTTCAAGATGAAGTTCAGCTGAGGCTAATTGTTTTGAGTGTATTTGCACTTGTGGATCAGAAGAGGTAGAAGATAGGTTATTAGGTCAAATAATTAGCTTGTCATTTTCAGACCATGGTTGTTTTAGCTAGTAGTGGGGAAAACCAAAATTGTATAAAACAATTATTTTTTCTGAAACTGTGAGTTTAAATTCTCAGACTGCTCTTAAACATAAATATCTTCTAGCACTAGAGCTGTGATACTGGAAAAAAAAGTTCTTATTTTCCCTTTGGGAATTTGTGTTTGTATATTTCTGGTCTGTACAAAAGCAGTTTTGGTGTGTGGTTTGGTTCTACTCTGTGCTTCCTTGAGTACATTTTGTATGCTGACTGAAGAATATTATGTTCTGCTCAGTATCTTGTATCTCTTGAAATGATTTTCCCAAATTGCCCTGATTCTCTGTTGGCAAATGAAGAAAAATGCAGAATTGGTTTACAGTGTTAGTCCCTTAAACTGTTGTATCTGTCTCCCTTTTGGTACTGAGACTCTCCTACCAACTTGGAAGCAATTTTATATATGTTGCTTGTAACATATTGTAATGATGCTACCAAGAGATGTTGTCTTGGCTGTTCTTCAGTATGATTAATTTTTCACAGAATCACAGAATGGTTGTAGCTGGAAAGGGCCTCTGAAGTCATCTTATCCAGACTCCCTCAAGCAGGGCAGCCTGGCAAATGCCAGTTGCCCAGGACTATGTCCCGATGTCTTTCAAATGTCTCTGAGGATGGAGATTCTGTAACCTCCCTGAGCAATCTGTGCAAATACTCAGTCACCTTCAGAAGCGTTTCCTGATGTTCAGAGGGAAACTGTGTGTGCTTCACTTTGTGCCCATTGCTTCTGGTCCTACCACTGGACACCTTAAGAAAGCCTGACTCCATCCTCCTTGCACCCTCCCTTCAGAAAATTTTATGCGTTGAGGAGACTCTCCATGAGCGTTCTTTTCTCCATCCTAAACAGCCCCAGCTTTCTCAGCCTTTCCTCATACCTGAGGTGCTCCTGTCCCTTAATCATCTTGGTGGATGATTGACTGAGCTTTGTTGGACTTCCTCCAGAATTGGCAGTGTGTCTCCTTTGTGCTGAGGAGCCCAGTACCGGTCACAGTACTTGAATGTGGTCTCACCAGTGCTGAGTAATATCCTCTACAAGAGGCAGGCTCTTCTTTAGCAAAAAGGTTGAAGTAACCTTCAGATACTGGAATTTTTTTTGAAAGCAAATTATATACTGAGACTGTCCTACTGTAGTTTCTCATAACTTCTGTAACCAAATCATAAATATTTAAGTTATTGTTTCTTGTATTTTTTTGTTGATTAACAGCTGGAATTGTTTTAACTGTGTTAAAACTCTAGCTACTTAAATTTTGAGGTATCTTCCCCAACTTATCAATAGGACTTTGTCTTCTTCTCCCTCCCACCCCTCTCCCCTATAGTATTACAGGTGTCTGCTTTGAGGGGTAGAAGAGGGAGCATGGATGTGGTGTGTGTAGGTTTTTTGTTTTGTTTGTTTCTAGCCAAGAGGATTATAAATTTTCAGTTGTGTGTTTTTATTACCACTGTAGCTGATAGCATTGACTTTAGAAAGTACTGGTTTGTTGGTTGGATGACTACAATTTTTGCTTTGCCTGTTTCATGATTCTGTTGTTGCAACTACTGTTCCGCTGTCCCATACATACAGTAGCTCTCTAGTCCTCCTTAAACAGAGAATACCTCTCTCTTTGACCCTGATGCTTTCTCCCTTGACACCCTCCACTGTCCACTCCCCTGCCCCCTTCCCCAAAACAAAAAAGAAGGTCTTCAGTACCCATGCAAAGTAATACTGTTATTCCTCTAAGCTCGGGATGTTGGCCTATACCTTCACTGCTTCTGCAGGTTGCAACGTAACAACTATCAGATGTCCATACACTTGTGTTTACATGAACCAGTTTCTAAATCTGTGCACAGCAATGTCAACATTTACTGTTATGGGATACTTAGTCAAAATGCTGCTTTATATTACTTCAATGTGCTTTTTATACCACTGTTTGGGAACTTCTCTGTCTGAGAATGTACGCAAGCAATGAAGGCTTAGTAGGACCGGAGGTGACAAGACTGCAGAATCTCACAGAAACTCGAGGACAAAGCCAGAAACAATACTGCAGTCTAGGAGCATGCCTAAAAATAGTAGAACTAGAGACAACACACGGGTGGTGGTTCAGCACAGCAGTCTTTTACATAGGTATTCCAAAAATGGTTAGTGACCATATGTTTGGGGAAGGTGGGAGACATGTTATTGCTGAAATATACAACTTTCTGTGTTTTAAAACAATTTTCTGTCTATAAAATAAAGTCAAAAAAGTTGATTTGCTATGCAGTTAGCCCTAGAAAGTGTGCAATACCTAAAAAATACTAAAAAATGGTGTCTTTAGGCATCTAGTGTCACTACTGGATTTCAGATATTCTAATATAAGAGTCGAAGGAAACTTAGCATATGGCACTACCAGGAAGTGAAGTGAATAGAACCAATAATATCGTACTGGTTCTATGCATATAAAACAAAATACTTGCCGTGCCTATAATGGAATGAAAGCATGGGGCTTTTTGAACTTCCTTAAGCTATGAGCCAGCTGACATATGCTTACTGCAAAAGAACACATTATTTCTTTAATTTTAAAAACCAGATACTTGACTAATGGACTGTGTAAGTAATAGAATACACCATCACAGTGAACACCTGATCATGAACGTTAGTATCTGGAATGCAATTTTATTTGGATTTAAAATATTTTTGCAGCACTAATAAAAACTTTGCTAATCTCTGCAGGCCCTTGATCTAGTGAGGAAAGGTTTTGGTTTATTAGATACCATATGAAGTAGTACTTTAACTTAATACTTCTGGAGGATTTTGTTTCAAAACAAAGTGAGAAAACATTTTTTTTCCCAATCTACTGCTGTTTTGATCTGTTTAAATTGGGTTATAATATGATTACATGTTTAATTTTTCGAGAGGCTAAAATGAAAGTCAGGTGCTTTTCAGAAAACTTATATGATGTTTAAATATTCTGGTGATATGTGGAATAGCATGTAAGTTCATAGAGCTGATTTATCATAACCCATGTGCAAATTAGAAGGCAAAAAAGTACTCTGAAAGTAATATCTATGAGTACTCTCATTTTCACTCCTAGTTCTTTTCCTAGTCAATATCAAAATAATTCACTTTCAGGATTTTGGAATCGTGTGTTTAACCAGGTCTATTGGGAAAGTTGTGCTAAATATGCTAGAACCCTAAGGAGGGATCATTTGGGTTGGAACGACTTAAATTATTAGGCTTTCTCGTGTTTTTGTGTCCAGCGTTGTGTTCCCTTGCTGATGATGTTTATAGGTAATTAATTTGCTTAATGTGAAAATGTCATGAAATCGAATTAAACCTTTCCACTAGACAGGCACTATCTGCCATTATGGACACAGCAAAGCAAGGTTTGTTCCTCGGTTATGGGGCATTTATATTGTGTTAAATGATGAATTCTGCAGCAGCTTTTGTTTTTGCTGCCATATGCTGGGGAACGCTTTAGATACCCAGTAGCATGGACTCCATTTCTTTGATGAAAACTAAAAAATTTGCTACAAATGTGAAATTACTTATTGCATGTATTCTGAGGTCTAACTCAAATAGAAGGAGCTTGGGTGAAAAAGTTTAGCAGCCCGAAGTGGGGCCTGGTACGTAGATCAAAGTGCAGAGTGTGGGCGAAAATGAAGAGTCTAGTTGTGAAAGAGAAGGTGGGAAGAGCAAGGAGTTGGAGGAGAAGGCAGAGGGACACATGGAACTTAATCTGATAATTTTGACAGGGAGACAGGGCCAGAAGCTGGGTATGAGTGTGGTCTGTGCTGTATAGTTAATGTTACTTGTGGTGCTAGTAACAGATGGGTGTGCATTGCTTTAATGTATTTATTAGCAGGATCTAGCAACAATGTTATGCTAAAGTATAGCTGTACTAACACAGGAAAAAACCCCCTCCTTCTTTTTGACCTGTTTTCCTAGATTGCTGCCTGAAGCAAGGTAAGAGAGCTATGTTTACTGCTTTGGAAAGTAAATGCCTGCCATTCTGAGAAGTATTTCTGCAAATAAATAACTTTAGGCAAGAAGTAGTCCTCCAGCATTCAGTGTCTTTTCTTATGAGTAAAAACCACTAGACATATCTAGTATTTTAAAAATCAGGAACAAATACTGCATATAACAAAATTCAACTGTAGATGCAAAGCACTGGAAGAACTTCAACTGTAAGTCTTATTTGTTTATTATAAACTTGATAAAATTTTTTTCAAAAATATATGTGCAACTTGTTTTAAATTTATTTTTTAAAATATAATGAATATTGAATATGAAACAATATTTTTTGCTTTTTTTTGGTTCTGTTAGCACCATGGAGACTTCACGGTATCACTTAGTGATGTGCTGGAAACCTGGAACTATTTGTTACATGACAAACTGGGATTATCATATGAAAACATGAAAGAACCTGAAAATTATGCTGATGTAAAAAAAGCCTATCACACCTTCTTAGCAAGAAGCAATATGTTAGATCTAGTAGACATATGTCAGAAGTGCTATAGTCTTGGACTTTTACCTGAGGATGAAAGCATAGCCCCTGTAAGTATTATGTTTGTTTGAACTCTCATGTTGTTCTGGCATATTTTTGGTTCCATGGATTTATGGAATTTTTAATTATACACAGGATCTCTGAGTTATTTGTAAGTTACTTAGTTTTTTCATTACAGAAGCACTTGAGTTTAAATTACTAAATATTTTAAAGAGATTTTAAATTTACTCAAAAATGATTTCTTCCTTTTATCCTGCTGGATGGGTGAGTCCCACAATTCTTCTATGAATATATACTCCTTGCCATAATTGGAAGTGAAAAATGAACTGTAGAGACGTGGTAAAACTGGAACAAAGCTTAGTAATTAACACGTGCCATGGAGTTTTGGATGTATGTTCATATGCAGCCATAACATTTTTAATTATTACCATTTTGAAAATACTATGCTCTTTAAGCAAAACCCTCTGTTTATTATGTTTAGTTCCGTGTTCGATTTTTTCCCAGAAACCAAGAGTTTCCACTTCAGCCATTCAGTCACAGTTCTGTTGCAGTTTGTTGCAGGTCTTTTGTTTGTTTTTTTGTGTAATGTGTTTTTTCCCTCACTGTTTTCACGGGAAAGACAGAGAACTTGAGTGGGTTAATGAGCTCTTCCTAAACTTGGCAGAACATATTAAATGGTCTCCAAAACATAGGTTGTACTTTTAAAGACTAAAACCAAAAGTAGTTTGTAAGGGCTGCATTAACCTCAAACACGACCAAACTGGCAGAGATGTAGGTTTACACCAGGTTTTAAAACCACTTTTGCTTTCTAGTCATCTTCATATTGAAGTTTCTGATCTTTTTATTAAAGATTCAGCTGTTGGAATTCATTTCTGGCATAACGAATGCACAAGAAAACAATGGTTCTGTTTTTTCTACTCCTTCTACACAAGTCAACAGAGAGGGCCAGGAGAATACGAAGGTAAAAATTATTTCTGTCTGTTGTAATGTTCTGTATATATCGAAAAGATAAAATATAGCATCATTTTCCAATATTGGTATTCAAATGTAGCTGGTTTAAAAATACAGAACCTGTGTATTCAAACTCTGTATCATTTGAGTACATTGTAGGTGTGTACAGGGCTATGTGCTGAAATTTATATTCTGGGAGACAGTCCTTTTATTGCAGGCACTTGATGTAGACTTAATCTGCATTGAAACACCAGAGAATAAATTTTTCTACAAGTACATCATCACTCAGACATTGTCTTGACTAAGTGTTAAGTGATTTTCCCAAATGCTGCAAAATGAAGTAAACTTCTTTGATTTTGTTAACTCGTACTCCCTTACGTACAGAAGAAATTTAAATAGCCACTGTAGTGGCAGCTGTAGCAAAGCAAACAGAGTTTGACTGTCCCAGTAAAGGAATTCAGGACTCTCTAGGAATACTGGATTCTTTGCTTTTACCCTTTCAACCACCGAAATAAGAACCCCTGAATACTCTGTAACAGTGCTTGAAATGCTGTAGCTTTAATAATTTCCAAACTTGCTTTTCTCATAATAAGTGGCCATTTCAAATCAATATTTTGGTATAACTCAAAATATTTCTGAACAAACTGATATCTTCTGAACTCTCACCTAAATAGCACTTGTACCACTAACATAATGGCTTTCTTGCTGCTCTGACTTGTGCAGGGAAAATATTCTTTTTGCTTTTTTGGTTTTCTCTTAGGTCTGTCTTTGCAGGCTGTCATACATACATGTTAGGTTTTGATACTGTCTACATTTTTGTTGTATACATTCTGTTGAATAAGAAGGTAGCAGACATAAGTTTTCTCATTACACTTTCCTCTGTTAATGGCCTTTTTTTGATTTTTTTCTTTGCTTGTAGCCAAACTGCAAATTCTTCTGTCCTGGGATTGTTGTTCTTAGAGAGTCCAGAACAGTGCTGCAATATTAGCAATTACAATGTTATATTTCGGTTGTGTGGGTCGAGCTGGGTCACAATTTTTTGTCCAAACTCAATCAGTGGAGTTTCTTTGATTGAAATCCCCTGTAAGTCAAGAGAAAAATCACTGAATCTGTCGCAGAGCTGGCAACTAGTTTAAACTCTTAGTCTATTTGAAGTTAATAACAAATTCTTATGTAGTTTAGTATTTACCTTGCTATAGAAAAGGTATATATGTGATGACATTTCTAATTAGAAATTTATGGCCAATTTTAATAACGGGAGATCCAACCCTCAAATATTTTGTGAATGTTCAAGAATAGTATACTTAATTCTTAATTATTTGTCATGTTTGCTTTTCATCAAGGCTTCCAGAGTCCTCACGAATACAGTAGCATTTTGAAATTATGCAAGGTGAATTTCTTACTCATCCAGAAATCATATCAGTACATATCTAATTAGCTTTAAAATAAAATGGAACATAGTGTAGCAGTGGGATGACCAATTTGTTTTCTTATACAGGCATCAATCCTGGCAAAGAAATCTGTCTGTTCATATTTAAGCCTGTTGGTGAATTCTAAGGATGACCTGGCATTGGCTCATATTCTAAATGTTCCTGACAGAGGACTTGGTAGAGAAGCCTTCACTAACCTGAAACATGCCTCACAGAAGAAGAAAATGTCCATTTTCCTGGTATGTGTGTCAAATGAAACTTCCGTAGATTAGAGTCAATGAACTTCCTCTGGGGAATAGGGATAGGACTCCTCAGATTCTTTTCCTGTTCCACCATGGCCCTCCCTTAGGAGACAGTTCTCTGCAAACTTCTCCTTCCTGTGGGCTGCAGTTCTTGGTAAACTCCTCCAGTGTGGGTCCATTCCATGGGATGCAGTCCTTTAGGGACAGACTGCTCCAGCATGGGACCCTTACAGGGTCACAAGTCCTGCCAGCAAACCTGCTCCAGCATGGGCTCCGCTCTCCACGGATCCACAGGTCCTGCCAGGAGCCTGCTGCAGCGCTGGCCTCCTGGAGGAGGGGTCACAGCCTCCTTCAGGTACCCACCTGATCTGGTGTGGGGCCCTCCACAGCTGCCTGACCGTGGTCTTCACCATGGGCTGCAGGGGAATCACAGCTCTGATACCTGGAGCCCCCTCCTCCCCCTCCTTCTCCACTGACCTTGGTGACTGCAGAGCTGTTTCTCATATGTTCTCACTCCTCTCTTCAACTGCTGTTGTGCAGGTTTTGTTTAGTTTGGTTTTCCCTCAAGTATCTTATCCCAGGAGCTGTTGCAGATGGGCTCGGTCTGTCTTGGTGCTGGCTGGCGTTGGCTCTATGACACCTAGGGAAAGCTTCTAGCAGCTTCTCACAGCAGCCACCCCTTTACCACCCCGCCTACCAAAACCTGATCATACGAGCCCAATACAGCAATGAGATTGAGTTAAATAAATATCAGAATGCAGTATTAACATTAGCAAGACCAAGCCATTAATGATGCATTACAGTGTGTTTTAGTTTTTGAAGTGCTGTAGGTATTTTGGTTAAATAGTGAAACAGCATTTTTATGTGTGTTTGTCAAAGTTTAGGCATCTGGAACCTAAAGTATTTCTGTGTAGAAATTTCTTAGAGCAAGCTGGTGACAAAACTCTGCCTTTGAAATGTAGACTAGAACAGAGGCCGAAGTTTGTAAGGGCAGTGTTGCATTTTTTTCAGATTTGACTCTAAATTCAGGGAAGGTAATGCTTTCTAGTCACTTGTGGCTTGATCAATCTTGAAATACTCTTTAAGATGAGATTGATATGGGACATTTCTGCTCATTTTACTCTCGAAGGCAGAGAACTAGAAAAAAGACCTTCAGACAGTGTCATAGTCTTTCTCAATGCACTTGTATAGGAATTTAAAAAGCTACAGCATCAACATGCAGTGCTCCCAGGGGTTTGTTGCTAAAGAATCTAGTCTGGTATGTGAGACGAATTTATCCTTGCAGTAGTTATAGTCAGCACAGAGCCATCTCAGAAGTACTTCAAATAGGGTAAATAAGAATTTTTTCTCCAAAGAATCACTGTAGTCCCTCATACTCAAAATAATCATCAAATTTTGCGTGCAGAGTAGCCTCAGTGCAGACAACAGCAGTCCAAGGATAAAACAATATGAGTATGTAGCAGGCAATGAACTAGCTGCATTCTCTATTTTTATGGTTTAATAAATATGAAAAATTTGTGAAATCTCAGTTCCAGTATTAATTATTTTAGCTCCTAATGCTCTGTTAACGTTGTAAAAAAACCCGTATGTGTTTGGACAGGATTTACTACCTCTTCTTCGCAGTTGCCAGAGGGGAAACTTCTCCACCATCTAAAGAAGTCTTCTTTTCTGGCAACTGTGTCTAGCAGAAATCTTGCAAACCTAGAATATTTTCCGTTGGGAAGGCAAGGTCCTATGAACTGTGTACTTGATCCACAGGAAATCTTTAGTACAAAGACAAGAATACTGGCAGGTTTACTTTCTTTGCTGGAGTAATTCCAGTTTTACTCTTTCCAGTCCTAAGATTGTGTTATGATTTATCTCTGCAGTCTGAAATTAAAATTTTTGTGTAGAATTAACATTACTGAATGTGTGTCACTGGATTGTTATCTTTACTTTCACCTTTCTGGACAACTGCTAGGATTTTTGTTCTGACTGTTACCTTAAAATTTCAGGGGTTGTACTCCAAGGTATACTGCTTTTGATACGTCTTGTTTTCATTGCCTTGTAGCATATAAAAATATGTAGAACTTTCAGAATGATAGAAGCCTTATCATAATTTTTCATAAGATTTACATATACCTTTTTTGCGTCTCTGAAAATAAGTATAATACTGAAGTCAACTTTTACATGCTAATGTTAAAATTATTCTTGGATCCCAGACAGCCCTCAATATAAGAGTAGTTTTTGTGAGGCCAGAATGAGCATTTAAACAGCATCAACAGCAAGAGTTCTATATCCTGTTTTAAAAAGTTTTTTTCTAAGCTTTCAAAGGGCTGATATAAATATCAAATTCACTGGGTCATTTTAACTTTGGCTTTTATTTTCTTTTTTTAACACTACTGTACTAGTTAAGTATTGATCTTGCCAATATTTATGGTGAGATGTCCAAAACTTGCCATTAAGAGGCATTCTATTGATTTCAGATAAGTTATTTCTGCAATCAACCAGCTATTATACACAGTTTGCAAAACTGTAGGAGAGGCCCACTTTAACATTTGTACAGTTCATGTATGTCTACAGTTTCATATTTCTGAATATTTCTCTTAATAGATGGCAACATCTTTTATCCGAACCATAGAACTTGGAGGAAGAGACTGTTCATCTTCTTTATATGATCCTTTAAGAACCCATATAAAGGGGCTCTCCAACTTTGTTAATTTTATGGACAAGCTGCAAGAAATTGTTGGTGAAATCTTAAATCCCAGGTAATAGATTTTCTGTTAAATTTTTGTCTCGTTGAGCACCTCTTTTTCTTGTGCATGTGTCCCAACAAGAAGGAACAAAAGAAAAGCAAGTAATATACTTTCAAATAATTCAGAGTACGTGTTTAAAAATTAAACTTTATTTTAAAATGTAACTAATTTAAAAACAAAACTGGGGTAAAATTATGGCTTTTTGAAGGGTTTTCTGTATTAAAATTTTGTCAGATCTATGTATGCATGGTGATTTGGTTAGTTCCCTAGTTGTAAATGAACTTACAAAGATTTCTATCTCGAGTCTGGTGAGTACATAAACTGACATGTGCTTTACTTCTTGCTAATTAATGACTTCCTTTTTGTCATTTCATTCTGTTTACCCTTACGTAAAGGAGTCTTTATTGCTGCTAAAAAAATGACAATGTTGGTTATTTAGCCTTTCTTTTTTCTTCACTTTAGCTACCTAGGTGAAGCATATGAATTATTTCTTAGGAAGGCTCTGGTGGAGTAGCTGATTGTGAATGTTTTTGAAGAACTGAAGTTAGTCTTTTGGGCAGGCTTATAAATGTCTGATTAATTAGAGAAGTGTAAATGTAACATAGGAATTTGAATTGATAAATGCTGGCATTGCTACAGACAGAAGAGCTATTTTCTTAAGCTGTATAGAAATTAGTAATTTTTTTCATTTACAATCAGTAATTTTTCCATACAAAAGTTTAGCAAATAAACTGTAATAATTCTGTCCTTTATACTAAAGACTCTTTCTTTTTTTTTTTTTTTTTTTTTNTTTTTTTTTTTTTTTTAGTTTGAATTGAATCTAATCCTCACAGCAGAAAACAAAATGTTATAAGCAAAACCATAAGCGTTATTTAAGTTTCTGTTCAGTTTACGTTGAGGCTGGAAGTGGAAGTATTTCTGAAGTTGTTTTGCAGTTTTTGTCTTACTTTTTTATTCTACTTCTTTGTCCTTTCATTTCAACATTCTAGATGCCGAAGATGTACTGTCTGTGCTGGTGATTAAAGAAAACTCTTAGCTCGATGTATACTATATGCTTTTTTCTTTGTTTAAATCATATCTGACACAGTACATTGATTAAAAAATGAGAAATGGAAAAACATTTATGTGCATGAACTTACTTTTTAGGATGGAAAGACCAGATTTTCAGGTATACACAGTTCAGAAAAATATAACAAAATTCTACATCTTGTTAATTACTCTTCTGTTTAAAAGGGAGAATGTTTAAATGTGACAAAAATCAGAGTGGTATGGTTGCTGGGAATTATCTGTTTCTAGTCGCATGAATTCTCTAGAGCTTGGAAATCCTTTTTGACATTGAGATATTTATTCTGTAGCTTTCCCTGCTGTACCTGCAGTCCCACTTATTCTGGGATATAAAACTTGTTAAGTTCAGATTCAGGCGTGTTCATTAAGCGGAGTGAATACATACAGATATCACTGGTGGTCTCGCTGTGTGGAAGCTGATGGCACTGTGGTGTTTCTAGTATCTCTCTACGGGCTTTATAACCTCACAATGTAAAATACTAATATTGTCTTTATATATATATATCTATGTAGTCGCTAGGTGCTTATAGAAACATACCAATCAGTTGGCTGTCTTTGAAAGAATCTTCGTTACTATGCTGATGTTCTCAGATATTATAGGTCTGGTATGAACAGGCTTAGAAACAGTGAGGGTCACAGCATTGGCCAACAAAAAGATGTTTTTAAGTGTTTGGTATGTCACATAAAGGAGGACTGTCTGTGTGTCCTGCCTGAGATACGGCAGTTGTTGCGAATTTCAGAGGATGCAGTTTTACAAAAGAAATTTGTACAACTCCTGCAAACTAAAAAGTTAAAAGAGTTAAAAAAGCGGTAATGCAGCAGAAGTTTCAATTGCTTTGTCTTTAGAAGCCTGCTGAGAAACCCAGGAGCAAACTGGACGACCTGTCTGCTGCACTGCTGTTTCTCTGATGCAGAGATTAGCAAAGCTGCAATAACCAAGTCTCTGTATTTGCTATGCCACTAGAAAAATGCGGTATTTTTGGTTGTTTACTTAATGATTGGAAGTCTGTAATTTCAGTTTCATCTTGATACAGTGGAGATCTTATGAAACTTGTACCTGCACAAAATACAAAGTAGCTAAAAAAGTGTTGGGACACTGTGTGCTGAAAAATGTTTTCCTCATCTGCTTCAATCCTTTGCTTCGGAAATCTAGAAACCAAACTGAAGATGTTGGACAGTGGTGGGATGTGCTTAAGGATATCTTGAACAGAGTGGGAGATATTGTGCAACCAAGTAACTCCTAATCTGTGGAGAATTAAAAAAATGTGTTTCTCATCTCCCCATCATTCAGCTAAGAAAGTGAACAGTAGATGAGATGAGGGAAGGAAAATCTGTCAAGCAGAGTGGAAATTTCATGAAACTATGGTGATTTGGTTCAAATGTGGCACTCCTGATAGCAGGAGAAATGGAAAGGCAAAATGAACTTTGGCAGTTTCAAGGTGTATTCACTGAGCAGAACGAACGTTCTCACAAGTCTCTGGCATGCTGAAATAGTTCAAGTTTGCCTCTCCTCCTTCTCCAGATGTCTAAGATTAGAAGAAATCACTAATCTTTCAAGAATCAGTAACTTGAACATTCCTTAACATTTGAGGATGCTGTAAAACTTGTAATGCTAAAATTATTTATAGATACTGTACATATAAGACTCGGACAATGTTTATACAGTAAAAGGAGAGCTTGGATGTTCTTCTTTTTTGTGCCTACTTCTTGTCAAGGAACATATCAACAATGTATTTGTTGGTGAAGTGGGTGACTATTATACACCTTAGGATCTGAAAACTGTTGTTGGTATGAATGAAAAAATGCAGTACTAATTAATCATTCTGGAAATTCTTTTCTTTAAGGCCAGAAGAACTTAATATACTTCTGCAATGACTTTTTTTCCAAGTTCGTTGAAAGTGACTTAAAACCGAACAATGGGAAATCTTTTGTCATATTGGTTGCTGCACTTGATGGTTCGTATAGGGGAGGTGTGCATATACATATATATACTGATTTTGTGGAGTAGAGAGGTTGGGAGATTGGCAGCACACTTTGTCCCGGAGTTGGGCCCTGCCCTCGGTGCAGGCAGTGACCACTGGGTGTCACCATCGCCCAGCTCACATCGGAGCTGGTTCGAGCTCCCCGCGTTATTTCACTCAACCCATTGGAGCGACAGCGGAGCTTCGGCGCAGGTTTGCATTTCGGGTCCCTGTGCAGCATCTTGCAGCTGGTTGTAGCAGTTAAACAGCTCTCCTTGATCATGTGGATTAGAGCATTCAGCTTTCCCTTGACAGGGAAAAATGCTAGTTCTTACATGTTGCCTTCGTGAAACTGTGATTGCATCTGGAGAGGCAGTATTTTGGGAGAGACAGCATATTGTACTTTATCTGGGCTTGTGCTGAATGTTTGAGTTAATTGGACAGCTTTCACGCAGCACTGGAGTTTTGTGGTCTAAAGTTACTGGAAAGTTGTGCGAGTATATGCAAAACATTGTATATAGGATTCCTTAAACTTAGGATCATAGAGTAATTCAGGTTGGAAGGAACATCAGGAAGGTTTTGGTCCAACATCCCACTCAAACCTGGGTCAATTATGGGGTCAGCTCAGGTTAATCAGGGCTTTATTCAGTCAAGCTTTGTGCAGACTCCATCCTTGGAGGTTTTCAATCTCCCTTTTGGCAACCTGTTCTACTGCTTGTGTGCTCATATGGTGAAAAGTTGTGGGTTTTCTTTCTTATATACAGTTGGCACCTCTCTTGTTTCAATTTATATCTATTGTCTCTTTTCTTTTCACTAACCATCAACATGAGGAGATTGGCTCTGTCTTCTTGGTTGCCACCTTGTAGTTATTGGAAAGCTGTCAGTAAATCCTCCCGAAGCCTTCTCTTCTCCAGACTGAACAAGCTGTTCCCTTAGCTGCTTCTCACAGGGCATGTCTCCCTGACCATCTTGGCAGCCCTCTGCTGAACTCACTCCAGTTTATCAGTTTCTTTCCTGGACTGGGGGCCCAGAACTGGATGCAGTATTCTAAATTTGGTCCAACGAGTGCTGATTAGAGAGGGATAATCACATTCCTCAGACTACTGGCTACGCTACTGTTAATGCAGCCAAGGATACTGTAGGCCTTCTTTGCTGCCAAGGCATACTCCTGGCTCAGGGCTAGCTTGCTGAACATGCACCAAGACTCCCAGGTTCTTTTACATAGAGCTGCTCCCCAGCCTGTATCATTGTAAGGGATTATTCCTTTCCAAGACTTTGCATGTATTGCTAAATTTCATATGGTTCCTGTCAGCCCATTCCTTTTGTCTGTTTAGGTATCTGCGTGGCAGCTCTGCCCTCAAGCACATTGACAGTTCCATCCAATTTGGTGTCATCTGGAAACTTGATAAGCATGTATTTTTATCATGGAGTCACTGCCAAAGACAAGAGAAAAAAGCAGGTTTCAGGATAGGCCCCTATGGTACTCCATTTTTACTGGCCTCCAGATAAAGTGCAACATGTTTACTATCTTCTGAGCTCAATCATCTAACCAGTTTTTTCCTCAGCTAATTGTCCATCCAACCAGACTGTCTTTTTTTTTTTTTTTTTTTTTTCTTTTTTATTGCTTTTTTTCCCCTGCTAACTGCCCATCCATCCAGGTTGTCTTTTTTTTTTTTTTTTTTTTTGGCATTGATTTGCTTCTCTCCATTTGTCAGGGACCTCCCCTGGTCACCGTGAGTTTTCAAAGGTGGTACAGAGTGCTCTTATTGAAGGCATTTGCCAGTTCTATTGATGCTCTTGAATGCAGTCCATTTGGTTCTGTGTACTTGTATGTACTCAGTACTGGCAAGTAAAGCCTGATTTGATCTTTATTCACTGCTGACAGTTCTTTTCTGAAAACTTTTTCTCTAATCAGGGGCCTGGGAGACCGTGTCAGTGAAGACTGAGGCAGAGAAAACACAGAGTACCTCAGTTTTATCTGTGTCCACACTGTTGAACTGTGTCTTTCAGCAAAGGTTCCTCATTTTCTTTGTTCAGTAGGTGAAGCTGCTGTAACATTCCTTGTGATTCTCAATCCCTGCTGAGCTTTGGTTTTCCTGACGACAAACCTAGATGCCCAGGCAATGTTTCTAAGTAGTTTGTAACCCATCCTTTCTTCACCGTTCTGTGTGAAGCCCTTTTGCATTCAAACTGTCATCAGTTCACTGTTTGAGCCAAGCTGGTCTACCAATATTTCTTCATATTTTCCTAAGCATTGTGATGAACTGTTCTTGTGCTTGTAGTACTATTTTTGTATAATATAATTAATGTTATTATAATTGATAGCATCAGATTTCCTGAGCTCCTTTGCCTTTTATAACTTTCTCTCATGGGATTCCATGGCTGCTTATCAAGAATCTTGTTCTGGGAAGAATACTTGTTTAGTTTTACAGTAACTCTATTGCCAGATTTCAGTAGCATAGCTTGGTATGGAGAATATGAAGAATCTCTCTAGTTTCTTCCACCAAACTAAAAGAGAAATTTCAGCCAACACAGCAAAATCATCAGCAGCAGCAACGTGGAAAAATACTCAACAACAGAATTCTTTTTTGCTTTGTTTTTATTGTGGATCTAATGATCTGCAAAACTCCAAAGGGTCTAAGGTCTTCACCTAGTATAAACTTCTGTAGGGTTTAAGAAATTAGAGTAATAATGCAGGCATCCATTGTTTGAGGTGGAATTTTTATATAAATTCCATCAAAACACTATAAGTATTTTGATATAGTTATTTTTTATTTCAGATATATTTAATATGTAGATAAGTTCACTGATACAATTTTATTGTTGAAATTTTGGAATCTAAATTAACATGACCTACTAGTTTTCCTAATTTATTCCTATAACATAGCTAGAAAAAAACCCACATTAGACCTGCTTTAAAGGCACAGCTACTGCTCTGTTAGAAGCATTCATATTTTGTACTGTTTCCCAGATAAATTTTGTCCCACTCTTCTACCCAGGTAGAGGAAGTTCTAGCTGATATCTGCTGCTTTGTGTCTGAGAATGGAATTACTGCTGCTTTCTTTCTATAGCTCTAAATTAAAAAATTTAGGTAACTGTTCAGTTCTTATCAAGTTCTAAGGCATCTTATAAATCCATAGCAAAGAAAACGTCTGTGATCTCCACTACACCCTGTGATCTCTGTTTGTGATCTGTTGTAAGACATTTGTTCCTACTACCTAAGTCAGATAACTATGTATTTGTCATCTGTTTTTTACCTCTGTTGAAGTTGAAATGATTGAATAAAAATGTTGACCTTAGTAAAATAGAATATTTATATATTCTCTTCTGTTCTTGGAATAGGCTTCAGGAGTCTGTTCTGCTTTTTATCAGGTTTTGAGTACTGACCATATCCTCAACTTTTTTTTTCTCCTTTATGCTACTTTAGTCTTTTCCACAAAAGATCTGCTTCTAGAAAATAAATCAAAGTGCTCTTCATGGTATTAATTTTTCATATTAAGGCTTCATTTCTGTAAGAAGAGCTCTTGCCAATGCCATTTAGATTTTTGATAAGCAGAGGAGCTTGTTTAAGTGTAATCTCAGTAGGAAACAAGTAGACAAAACATGCTATTAGTTTCTTATAAATTAGTTACCTCTACATAAGAAAAGAAGGTTTGCTAAGGAAAAGGAGGTAGAACATCTAAGTCCCAGCTCTGGTTATTTCTAAGGCGAGAAGGGTTCAAGTGGGCACAAGATCTGAGATTATTTTTAGTAGAAGTAACCACTGACAGAAGATATTTGTTAACAGGTAGAATTTTATATTTGACTGTTTTTTTTAAACTCTCTTTAGAAACACTGGTTCAAATAAGGCATTTTTAGCATATGATTCATTTTATCTACATGTAGACATCTGTTTTTCTCTAGCTACAAGACAGGTGAGCTGAATCCCACCTGAACTCTACTTTTAGTGCTGGTTAAAGCTGAAAAAGTTAAGCTATTCCTTCTGTCAGTTGATCTAAAGTGTTTGTGAATTTTTTAAATTAAAAAAAACGCTAATTCAACATTTAGGGGCTGCTAGTGAAGTCTTAGTTCAGTGGGCCTGAGATGTACACATTAACATAGTCTTTAATCACATGCTTTCCCCTCATCCACCCACCCGGCAGTCCTGGCTGTTGTGGATAGGAAATAAGAGTGTAAATTTAGACTGTGAATGGAATAAGGTAGTGATTGACCCTTTCCAGCTGATGAGGCAAATGAAGAATAGCGATTATCTTAATTAACTGTGCAGGTGCCCAGTGCTAGTTGTATAATAATACTTTTTCTTCCAGCATACATACATGTTAAATGTGTGGAAATGATAAAGACATAGATAAGGTCAATATATCTGCAGACAGGAAAAAATTGAACTTGGTTCTCACAGGGAATTTCAGTCAATCCCTTCACATGCTCGTTTGTCTCGGAGCTCTAGGTTCAGCACAGTATTTATGGAACAGATGCTCCTCATTTAATACAATACTTTTCTTATTTGAGGATATTATTTTGAAAAGCGCAAGTTTAGGATTGAGGAAAATAGTGCAGTTTGGCAAGAAGCATCAGGAGACTTGGCTACAATTCCTATGTGCATCTCTGAAACAGAAATCTTCTTCATCAATGCTCCCTTCTTACCTCTGGACAGCTTGCAGTGGATTTTATTTTCCTCCCTTTGAACTTTTCATTCTTTTGTGGTTAGATTGAATTGTGGGGTTTGGAGCAGTGGTACAACAGCATCTTTTTTTTTTTTTTTAAAAACTATCCTTTCGAAGATTTGGATGGGTCTTGACTTGTGTACAGAGAGACTTGACATGGTGACTTTTCTTTTGGCCGAGTGCTTACATTGTGCTTAAATTTCTGCAAAGCATAAATTTTTCTGCTTAATGAAGCCTGCAAGTCTCGTGTGAATTGAATAATCTTTAATCTGTAAAAGTGTGGAATTGCTGAGAATTGTGGGAAAATACTCGGGTTTTAACCAGAAAAAAGAGGAAAGAAAAAAAAAAGTTTCATGTTAACTTCAGGTTTTCTAAGTTATTTGCAGGAGTCTTGTTCAACCAGAATAAGCCAAAACAGTAAAGTCCCTGGCCCAGTTCCCTCCATGTATTTTAACTGGAAACAATATAAACAAGCTGTTTTTCCTCTGACTCAATTCTTATTCTTACCTAGTTCTGCCCAATTATTTTAAATTTTATATGGTTTTGACAGAACTGTGATTTGCAGTGTGATAGATGTATCTAAAAATTCTATTGTAAGTGCCAATAGCAGCTCAGGAGTTCAAGGATCTGTGAGTAAATATGGAGTAGTTTTGTACCGTCCATAGTATGGTTAAATCTATGATGTCTGAGCTAGATAGGCTGATGTTAGGTTACAGTCAACATGCTGCATTTCTGCTTTGATCTGGATTATAAACCTAAGTAATCAAAAAAAAAAAAAAAAAGCTTTTGGGAAGAGATATGTTTGGATGTAGGAGAGTTGAGTGGTTCTTGTAATGCCTTATTTTCTTTGCCCAAGCTCAAGCAATGGTAAAACATACTTAATGTTTGGTGTAGATAATGGACAAAATTATTAAGCTTTTATCTCAGGGGGGTTATTCTGTCTTTCATAAAGTCTTAATTAGTCAAGATACGTTTGCTGAAGAAGGAGATTAACAGAGTGCGCCTTTATAGCAAACAGGGATGTTCATGTGGTCTAATTACTATCTATTTAAATAAAATTGAAGGCAGATTGGAATTTTGAAGCACCTTCACAAAGCACAAAAGACTCAGAAATCTGATAGGGTATTAAATGGTAATGCATGTTTGAGTAAAAAATTTTCTTTACACTTAACGGTTTATGAGCAAAACAGTAACTGTAGGGTTAAAGAACATACTTTTCTTTGAACTTTTTAAGGAGAAGTTAGTTTTCTGTTGCAGCTCAGAGTGTTACTAAATGCTGAATTCATTACCTTTCCTTATAATCTTTGGGGTTTTTTTATTTTTTAGCAAACTATTGTGTTGGACAATACTTCTACACTGCTGTTTGATTTAAAAGATCAAAGCTGTTCTCTTTGATTAACTGTGAAGACTGGCTATGTTCAACATTAATAGGTATACTAAAGTGTTGCCAAGATTAATGTGGAGATGACCCTGTGCCTATTTTCAGAATCGCAGGGGGGCGAATTCTGTCAACAGTGAAGATGCATTTGATAAAAGGCCGAAGCAATGGGGATCCTTTCTGTCAGGCAGTAGAGGAAGTTGTACAAGATTTGGATTTGAAGATTAAAAATATTATCGATTCACAACAGGAAATCTTGACTGCTAGCACTACTGGAGTCAGTCCAACACGGGTAATGAGACTTCTTTTGTTCTTTTTGCTATTTACCTTTATAAGAAAGCAAATGTCTTTCGCCTGTTTTGTTTCTTTTTCATTTTTAAAGGACTATCTATAGAGTATAATCTTTTCCTAGCAGTACAGAGCGGTGTCATTTCCTCTACACTGTGGTTTTAAACTTTTTGAAAGACTTATACTTGAGGATTACACTGTGGATTTCAAATAGCGGATTTGCTCAAACTAAATTTCTTACCTCAAAATTGTAAATAGAATACTCTCCAAAACTTTATTTGTGCAGTTATTATAGATGTAAATACTTAGATGTGTTGGGTTTGCCGCTAATTTAAAGGCAGTAAATCTCTAACAAATTTCCAAATAAAAGAACCTCATGGAAGTAGAATTAAGATTTGAGAACATGTAGCAGTAATTTTTGATTAAAATACATAGGTTTTAATTAGTTCAGTATCAAGTATTTCTAAGGGCAAGGCATTCAAAATAAGGTTAAATATGAAAAAAGTCTAAAACATGGTGAAATGTGGAGTGGGAGGGGAATAAAAATAAAAACTTTAAGCATTTAATATATAAGATTTTCTCTTTTGATGTTTTAAGGCACTAGTGAAACTATTAATGATTTTAATGGTTTTAATAATTTTAATCATGGAAGGAATCAGGATATTTAAAATTTTGTAAGACAAGTGTAGAGAGCACAATAAAGGAGTCCGGGAAGAAGGGATGGAGGAGTCCTATTCTGATTAATTGGCGATAAATTACATTAATTTCATAAAGTCAAGTCTGTTTTGCCCATGATGGTAATTGGTAAGTGAACAACCTGTCCTCATCTCCACCCCATGAGCTTTTTTTCCAAGATGTTTTCTGTTCCTGTTCTGTTTAGGAGGAGGAAGGATAGAGCAGCTATCCTGCCAGCGGCTGGCAGCTAGTCAGGGTCAACCCACCACAGCCCTTTGTGGTTCCCAGTGCAGGCCTGAGGAATTAGAGATAAGGACAGTAGTTGAGAGAGGTAATGGGCAAAATGTGGACTGAACATTGATAGAGAGCAGTGTAAGCGTGGGGAACTTTT